>VCKV01000154.1:0-55145 GCA_005876975.1 Drosophila orena
CAGATCGAGGACGATGCCGAAAGTGATTCTGACGCCCTCAATTTTTTAGGGGAAAATCCCTGCTACCCGTCATTAGACGAAGAGTAGCAGGGCAGGATATGAGCTTCCTTATTGATACCGGCACGTCCAAGAATTACATCAAACCACACAAGGGGTTGCGTGGCGTGCGTCCGGTTAACTCACAATTCACCTTGCATTCCATCCATGGCTCAACCACCGTCACACAAAAATGCTTTGTTGCGTTGTTCAACGTGAAAGCAACATTTTACCAGACTTGTCAACCTTCGATGGATAATCGGTCTCGATTTGTTAGCTCAGGCTGGGGCGTCACTCTGTTTGGCCTCCGGTCAGCTCAAATGGGTACGGAAGTTGGGAAAATCTCCTTCCACAAATGCACTGATGTCAATTTCACCGATGTGGATTGCTCAGATGCACCCGCTTTAGTGCGGGAGACTTTTCGGAAATTATTAAAGGCCAGAAAAAAGGCCTTTGCAGACCCAAACGAGGCTCTGCCATACAATACTTCGGTGGTGCCACCATCAGAACGGTGAGCGAAGAGCCCATCTATGCCAAGCTGTACCATATCCCATGGGCGTAGCTGACTTCGTTAATAAGGAGATCCAAGATCTTCTAAGAAACGATATAATTCAGAAATCGGATCCCCCTACAACAACCCCATATGGGTAGTAGATAAAAGGGCACCGATGATGCGGGAAACCGCAAGAAGCGCTTGGTGATAGACTTTCGCAAGCTTAACGAGCACACCATTCCCGATAAATACCCCATGCCAAATATATCAATGATATTAGGCAATTTGGCAAAGCACGCTATTTTTCGACACTGGATCTTAAATCAGGATACCATCAAGTCGTACTAGCGGAGCGCGATCGCGAAAAAACTTCCTTCTCGGTAAACGGAGGAAAGTATGAGTTTAAGAGATTGCCATTCGGCCTCAGGAATGCCGCCGGCATCTTCCAAAGAACGATCGATGACATCCTACGGGAACAAATAGGCAAATTTTGCTATGTTTATGTTGACGGATGTGATCATCTTCTCGCAAGACGAGGAGGCTCACATCAACATGTAGAGTGGGAGTAAAGAGCTTAAGAGCTAAGAAGCTAACATGAGAGTATCGATCGAGAAATCGCGTTTTTTTTAAGAAAAGCGTGAGCTTTCTCGGGTTCATTGTCACCAGTAACGGTGCAACAACGGACCCAGAAAAGGTAAAGGCCATAAAAGAATTTCCAGAGCCTAAGACGGTATTCGAAGTCAGGTCCTTTCTGGGCCTCGCGAGCTACTATAGGTGTTTCATCAGAGACTTCGCTGCTATAGCAAGGCCCATTTCGAACATATTAAAGGGCGAAAATGGAACAGTTAGTAGGCATAGATCGAGGAACATTCAGGTGCATTTCTCTGAGTCCCAGCGAGAGGCGTTCCAAAAGTTGCGCAATATATTGGCATCAGAAGATGTCATGCTCAGCTACCCGGACTATAAGAAGCCATTTGATCTAACGACAGATGCTTCAGCCCATGGTATAGGTGCGGTGTTGTCTCAAGAGGGCCGCCCTATAACAATGATTTCAAGAACTCTTAAAGACAGTGAAGCCAACTACGCGACTAACGAGCGTGAGTTATTGGCCATCGTTGGGGCCTGGCTAAACTGCGGCATTACTTGTATGGAGTGAAAGATATAAATATCTTCACTGACCATCAGCCGTTAACATTTTCTGTGTCGGAATCAAACCCGAACGCAAAAATTAAGAGGTGGAAGGCCCGCATAGACGAGTTCAATGCTCGTCTATTTTACAAGCCCGGTAAAGAGAACCTGGTAGCGGACGCCTTGTCCAGACAACAGCTTAATGTGCTGGAACAAGAAGAGCCCGAATCTTGCGCAGCAACGATTCACAGTGAGGGGTCTCTCACCCACACAATCGAGTCAACGGACAAGCCATTGAACTGCTTCCAGAACCAGATAATACTGGAAGAAGCACGTTTCCCGTCTAAAAATACCTTTATTTTATTCGGGAATAAAAGGCGCCACACGGTTAACTTCGTCTGCAGGGGGTCCTTATTAGACGAACTGGCAGACATAATCGTCCCAAGGGCCGTAAACGCCTTCCATTGCGATTTGCACACGCTCGCAATGATACAAGATGAGATAGTCCGGAGGTTCCCAGCCACAAAGTTCTGGCATTGCAGGAACCGTGTCGTGGACGTACTCAGAATCGAAGAAAGAAGGGAAATCTTAACTGCTGAACATAAAAGGGCGCACAGAGCAGCGCAAGAAAATGTAAAGCAGGTATTGTCGGAATACTATTTCCCCAAAATGGCCAAGCTGGCCAACGAGATCGTGCAGAATTGCAGGACTTGTGCAAGGGCAAAGTATGACAGGCACCGAGAAAACAAGAACTCGGTGAAACACCAATACCGTCACACACAGAGGGAAATGTTGCACATCGACATTTTCTCTACCAACAAAAGTTTTTCCTCACTTGCGTCGACAAGTTTTCTAAATTTGCCGTCGTACAACCAATCACCTCGAGAACTATTGAAGACCTGAAGCAGCGCTGCTTCAGCTCATGAAACTTTTTCCCGAGGGCAAAGACCATTTATTGCGACAACGAACCGTCGTTGAAGTCGCACACGATCGTGTCCATGCTGTGTAACAACTTTGGTGTAAGCATTACAAACGCACCACCACTGCACAGCACCTCCAACGGGCAGGTGGAGCGTTTCCATAGCACGTTGCTGGAGCTAGCCAGATGCATAAAGATAGACAAGGGCTTGAGTGATACGGTCGAAATAAAAATGTGGCCACTACCCAGTATAATAAGTCGATTCACTCGGTCATCGACAGGAGACCGGCTGACATCGTCCCTAACACACCCCGATGAGCCACAGCTAGAGATCCGCAATAGGATCCAGAAGGCTCAGACCGCGCTGACGGCCAGAGAAATCGCCTCGCGGCAGAATAGGACATTCAATGTTGGCGAAAAAGTGTTGGTAAAATCCAACCGAAGACTCGGCAACAAGCTTACGCCGTTGTGCGAGGAAAGAGCTGTAGACCACGGTCCTCATTGAGGGGAGGGTGGTCCACAAGGACAATTTAAAATGACGCGCTCAGCAGCGAGGTCAGTGTTTCGCTTAATTTTAAATTTTGTCTAGCCACTTGGCGTAATTTTTAATAGATCTAAGCGTAGCGCCATCCGCGCACATTATATTCTTAAGCATTTTTATTATTATTGGTGTTGGGTTCCCCTTGTCTACAAAATAGAAAAATCAACCATTTAAACTTTCACCCACAGGACCAATCTTATCCTTCTCGTGTCTCTATCATTGGCATCGGCTCACATCACCGATTATTCGCGCGCCAAATACATTCCCATAGTCAATGGCCAGATCTTGGTGTGGGAGAACTTCGCCTACGTGAGACACTCCGCGAATCTTTCGGAGTACGCACGTTTAGTAGAGGAGACGGTCGGTCTGCTTAGCCACTTCCCGCAGTCACACATGAGAAATTTGCTGAAGGTAGATTCAGCACACCTCCGGTACTTGCTGGATGCGCTGGGCGCGCACCATCGAGTGGCCAGAAGCTTGGACTTCCTGGGCTCTATACTAAAGGTTGTAGCCGGTACACCTGATGCCAGCGATTTGCAAAACAGTAGGGTCGTAGAGGCGCGATTGATAGACGCGAACAATAGGCAGATAGAAATCAATACAAAAATCCAGAGTCAAATTAATAAATTAACTGCCACTGTCAACTTAATCCTCAAAACAGCAAAAGCGTCGCAAATTGACTCCGGTCATTTGTATGAAACGTTGCTCGCGAGAAATAGAATGCTCATGATGGAGCTTCAAAATTTAATGTTGGCCGTGACACTTGCAAAAATGAACATGTTAGCCCAAATATTCTTGATCACGCAGATTTGAGTTCAGTTTGGGTAGAGGAGCCCACCAACACCCCCATAGGGGACCACATGTCCGTATCGTCCGTAAAGGTTCTGCAGTCCAATAACGCATTACACTTTATCATTAAATTTCCGGTAATTAAGTTCGCCTGTAAGAAAATTACTATTTTCCCCGTCAGTCACGAAGGAGCCATGCTACGTTTAGATGATGGCGTCATCGCAGAATGCGACAACGAGATCTACACCGTCAAAGCTTGCACCGCATCAACCAGCGCCACCTCTCAGCAGCTATCACCAGGCAGCTCTTTTGCGAAAGAACTCCATGCAGGCGGCGAGGCGCACTGCGAAATACAACCCAGCAGCCTGGACCCCATCACCTATGTAGATGAGGGGATCGTCATCATCAACGACAGGGCCGCCAAGGTACAAGTGGACAACGGCTCTGGGTGCATGGTACGCATCTTGTTACCTTCGCCCGACGTGTCGTCATTACGGAACCCTGTACGTCAACCAGAACGGGATCCAGAACAGAGTACCGGGGGTAGCGAAATTCCCTCTGCTGAACATCACCTCCCACCAAAGCGTGCTCAATCTCCCGTACCTTCATCGCCTAAATGAAGGTAACCTAGAGACAATCCGGAGGTTCAGAGAAGAATTCAACGCCGAACTACTCCAGCGAGTGACCGTAGCAGCATCATGTTGCCTCCTGTTATGTGTTGCCATTGTGGGCTGGCGCGCCTGGAAGGCCAAGAGGTCCGCAAGACGACTGAACGTGGCGATTGCTGAGTTAAGGTCGGCCGAGGGCGGCCTCCGTCTTGAGGGGGGGGTAGTTAACTAAAGCTAACGTCGCTCCCACGGGCGCATGAAATACGACAACATCGGCATACTGCAACGTAAGCATTATGCCGGATGTCGATACGTAGCCGGCAGACACTGCAGATTTGCGTGGCCGCTACGAATATGAGATCGCAATAATGTGGAAGGCGGCAAAGATTACACACGCGACAGTTTTATTTCTTTCTATACTTCTTCTTTATTTAACTCGCAGAAACAGATTGATTCTTAATGTTAATTACCTCAGCTTAACATTATCTTAACATCGGTTTAACATCGGTTTAACATAGGTTATCGTGTAGTGTAAGTATCGATATATGAGTGTGCCCAGAGGGTCAGCCTACTACAATTCGGCCATCCTGACGATAAGGATCCCCTGATCCTGGTTTCTTAGAACTAAACATTTATGTTGTAACAATTTGTTTATTTTTTATGGCAAATTTAACGAATTACGGTATTTTAGTGTATATTTCCTTTAAGAATTTGTTCGTTTTCCTATCCAAGGTCTTATGTTTTGAGCACTCCATACACCCTTGTAAGGATTTCGAGAAACTTGAAAACCTTCAACATCTTTTAGCAAGAACCTGTCGTTACGAAGTATTTTATCAATTACGTAAGGGCCTTTGTTCTTTGGGATCAACTTCCTAGCAACTCCCGCAGTACTGTCAAAAATTTTTCACCATTACGTAGTCGCCTTCCTATAATCCTTTGGCTTTTTCTTTGTTTTATCATAATATGTTTCGTTATATGCCTGTGCTCGATTTTGATTATCCCTAGCCCTTTTTCTAATTTCCTCTAAGTTTTCTACCTGAACTGTGTCGTTAATTTCTTCTAATCTCTCCCTAAATTCATCAATAATTTGACCTTTCTGCTCTACACCAAAGAGCATTTTACTAGGAACCTGTTTAATACTTCTGTGTACAGTGTTATTAATCGCATATTCTACTTGTTCGATTACATTATCCCAATGAATACCATTTTCAGGCTCAGTTAACTTTGCTATCATTGGCCCAATTGTCCTGTTTATGCGTTCCACTTGTCCGTTTGCTTGCGGAGAACCTGTTGCAATTTTTAGATGTTTAATGTTTGATTCTGTTAAAAATTGTGCGAATTCGTTTGATGTGAAACAACTACCTCTATCTGAAACTATACATTTTGGTTTGCTATATGCCCTAAAATAATCGGATAAAGCTTTTAGAACTTCTTTGGTACTAGTTGTCTTTGTTGTATATAATCTAACGAACTTCGTGAAACCGTCTACTACTAAAAATATGTGCTTATTCGCTCTTCCTGCCGCTACTGGTCCGTAATGGTCTATGTGCAATAATTCAAATGGTTTATCTCCTTTAGGAATGCTGTGTAGGAAACCTTCTGACTTCCCAGTGTTTGGAGAAAATGCTACACACTTTAGGCAATTCTCAATGTGATCTTTACATTTTTCCTTGATGTTTGTGAACCAATAAGTCCTCGAAATCGCATCTATCATTTTATCTCTACCAATGTGACCAAGTTCATTATGATATTTATGCAAAACGTGATTTTCCATTTCCTCTGGGACAAAGAATAATAAACGATCGTCATTTGTTTTTCTGTACACTACTCCATTTCTCATTTCAAACAGTTTATGCTGATTTTTTTCTAAATCTTCCTTTATTTTCTGTATTTTTAAATCTTTTGATTGGCAGATTAATAAATTGTCTTCAAAACTAGTGGTTTCTATAATTAAAATGTTGCATCTGCTCAGGGCATCTACGTGTTGCATTTTTGTCCCGGATCTATGAATCAGTTCGTAATCATAATTTTGAAGTTCGAGTGCCCATCGGGCGATTCTAGGATTTAGCTCGACTCTGTTTAATGTAAGCGTTAAGGAATTGCAATCAGTTAGTATTTTGAAATGTTGACGTTGCCACTTGATCCATAGTCTATTGTGTTCGTTGAGATGTTTGAATTGTCAGCGTTGCCACCTGGTAAATTTCCAATTAGGCTGGTAGGGCGCAAATCGTGCATGTTGGAACCTGTCTGCTCTTGTTGTAACTGTGTGTGTGTGGCGGCACGCGTCTCTTCTTGCTGTTGTGTGTGTGTGCGGCGCGCGTCTCTTGCTGTTGTCTCTCTTGTTTGTGTATGTGTGCCGCGCGTGTCTCGTTTTGCTATGTATGGCGGCGCTAAGAAGCTCTAGCTGTTGTTGTTGCAATGCGCTACGCGTTCCTGCTTGATGCAACGCATTTTCCTGCGTAATAAGCGCTGTTCGTAGCTGTGTGATAATTCCGAGAAGTTCATTTTGTTCTGGAACATTCTCGGAAACGCCTTCCTGTGACGAATTTGTTTCATTTTCAGGATCGATGATGCTTTGCGGTCCGGTGCCGGAAGTACCGGGCTGATCTTCTTCTGGCATATTTCCTCGCTGTACAGGCGGTACTTGCCCTAGGCGAGCCATTAACTCCGATTTAATACCTTGGGTTGGTAAACCCAACGCCGAAAGCCACCTTTTTAATTGGGTGACGGAAAATTTGTTGAGATCGGCCTGATTCATTTCGTAGGTTCGACCACTTCTGAATTTGTGGAAGGCGGCAAAGATTACACACGCGACAGTTTTATTTCTTTCTATACTTCTTCTTTATTTAACTCGCAGAAACAGATTGATTCTTAATGTTAATTACCTCAGCTTAACATTATCTTAACATCGGTTTAACATCGGTTTAACATAGGTTATCGTGTAGTGTAAGTATCGATATATGAGTGTGCCCAGAGGGTCAGCCTATTACAATAATGTGTTTCGTTTTCATGCTAGCTCCTAAGTTTGAATTCTTGTATTTTTATATTCAGTTCTGATTTTGTCTCCGACGCTACAGCTCCGCTTGGCTCGGTATAATAAAGCATAAAAAGTAACTCCTAATCTTTCATTGTCACGGCTCCGCCTGACACCTGATTAGTAAAAGCCGCGCGCGTTAATCGCCGGCCAACCCTTTTCATAATTTATATGTCTGCTCCAATGATCAGATCAATACGACCAGGCTTATTAAAATCGGGGTCGGCTAATTTAAAACTCTTCCATTTTTTCTGATCAACATTAATTGTGCTGACTGGAAGCGCATTTATTAGTTTTAGAAAAATGAGTGCTTCAATTTCCAATTTTTTTTGAGAATTTTTTATTGAAATTATTGCTTTGTGCTTGGAGATGCACGTTTCTGTGGAAGATACTCCACTTATTTCCGTATGTGAATTTGAGAACCGCTATCAATCAAAGCTCCTAATTTTTGAAAACCTCCATTTTCTGACTTCACTTGAATCAAAGCCGTGGCTAACAAGGCTTGCCCTGTTTTTCTACACGTATTCCCTTCTTCTGGATTATTACAAATCGAACAGAGCTGCTCGCTTGTACATTTTTTATTAAAAGGATGCTTCAGACATCTTAGGCAAATCCGATTTTTTTCTTACCCAGTCAGACCGTTCTGCTGGATTCATTATTTTAAATGTATGGCATTGAATTAAATAATGCCCCGGTAGTTTACAATATACACAATTGTCACTTTTTGTGAATGTATGTGTTAATCATTTTCTTTACAGGGTTCACTTCCTGTGAAAATTAAGATATTGAATTGAGCCTTTGCTCTAAAAAGTCCATAACATCAGAGAGTGCCTGTATCTCTTTCTTTGTTTTTTTTTGACATGGCTTTCAAATAAGTTGAGCGACTCTTTATTAAATTTTCGAAGAATTATGTGAGCAAAAATTGCATCCACATCTTCCGATAATTGTGCCTTTAATTTTATGATATATATAGACTCATTAATTGTGTCAATAAATGTTTTTATTTGTTTATTTGACTCCAAATTTAAACTTAGCATATCCATAAGCCTATTCATATGTTCAGAGAAAATGTGTCTTTTATTCTCATACCGCTTGGTTAAAAATTCCCAGGTGGCTTCATAATTTTCGCCAGAGCCAAGCAATAAATGAGTTACCATCGAACTATAAAAAAAAATATGGTTAAATATTTTATTCCAAAGAAATTCTATTTTGTTTTTTCTTGTTTGAAGGAAATCTAGACTATTATCTATTAGTTTTGACGTCTCTTCTAGATATATTCTCAATTGCCCAACATTTCTACAGAATGCCTGCTCTACTTTAGACGCGTTGTCACTCGATATACCCTGCGACATACCCTGTGTCTCCTGAATACCCATTTTCTCAGGATTTGCTTTAGGGACTGGGTTATCTATGGAACTACCATATTTTATTTTATATTATATTATATCATACTGCTTGGTGTTAAAATATTCATGATCGACAATGCGGATCTTAAATAAATTGCTGTGATTAGCAACGAATAATTTTTGTAGTTCTTCTACTTTAAAAAATTCTTTCTTACTTAAAATTGGTTTTATTTCCAACTTTCTGCGTTGGCAGGTTCCTGGTTTTTTCTTCCTTCTCTCTAGTTGACGTCGATGTTCCTTTTTGAGTTGATAGCACTTAGGCACTCTTTTTTTTGTGCACTTTTTAATTTATTATGCTCTTATGGCATTTATTTTGATAACTTTTGATACCGTTCGTATAAACGTTTTTTTCACTTGCTGATGTATGACCTCAAGAACGCCAAACCATAATTTATTATGGTTACAAAGCAGCCTTTAGCTATTTAGACTATAAGGTGCTTGTTTTATTTTTAAAACATAAAAGATTCTTGTGTATCTTTTTGCTTTTTTAATTTTATACTCTGTTCCTAACCTTTGGTAGGGGGAAACAAGAGCTAATTATTTTTGCTACCTTCAGCTGCAAAATTAACTTTGCAACGCTTAAAGGAGCTGGCCTTTCTTTGAGTCCCTTACCGTAGAGGGGGTAACTGCAAAGTCGAAGTTTATATTTTTTCGAAGGCTCGATTGACCAAAATGTAAAGAGGTTGCAAAATAAGCAAACGTCTACATTTGTTGAGTTGATGTTTCAAACTCTATTTTATTTCTCTAAATCCTGCTTAGGTAGCTAATATGAAATTTACATGTTCTAATCTTATCTCTAACTAGACCAACGCAGTGGCCATTTGTTCCCCAAACATGGAACGGATTGTAAGTGCGGGAATTTTCCACTGCACGCATTTCTTATCTACAAGAAAATGCGATACGACCGCTTGCATCGTTGTTTAAGCGATGAACCCACGCAGGAGTTCGTGGTATTTTTAATATATCTCTAACGCTCAAGAGTTGTATATGGCCCTGCTCATGCAGTTTTGTCATCTTTTGGAACTGTGCCGAATGTCGATGCGATCTAAATCGGCTCGATTTGACGTACAGCGACAAACGCCCAATACACGTCATCGAGCAAGAGCTAGGTACCCTCAGACAGGGAAGCCTCACACTGCTTCAATACTATGATGAGGTCGAGAAAAAAACTCACCTTGCTTACCAATAAGGCAACAACGGCTCTGTGCGAGTAAGGTCGACGACGATACCATCTTAGAGTACGACTCGGATGCTATCAATTTTGTAGAGAAAATCCCTGCTACCCGTCATCAGATGAAGAGTAGCAGGGATCGACATGAAACTCCGACCATTCAAGGGATTGAACGGCTTCCGCCCGGTGGAGTCCCCATTTGCAATCCATTCGATTCATGGCGTGACTACAATCACCAAAAAATGTTTTGTGTCAATCTTTAACCTTAAAGCCACGTTCTTCATACTACCAGATTTGACTTCCTTTGACGCGATCGTTGGCATCGACCTGTTAAAACAGGCCGCCGCGTCGCTTTGCCTAGCTCCCGGTCAGTTCCAAATGGGGCTCCGAAGTAGAGCACATTGATTTTCACACTTGCCCCGATTTTACCAACGTAGATTGCTCGGACGCACCACCCTTAATTAAGGGTACTTTTTTAAAAATGCTCGGGAGTAGGAAAAATGCTTTCGCTGATCCTAACGAGGCTCTTCCTTACAATACGTCGGTGGTAGCCACCATCCGGACGATTGACGAGGAGCCCATTTATGCCAAACTGTACCCATATCCCATGGAGCAGCTGATTTCGTCAACGGCGAGATGGTTAAAAATGGCATTATCCAAAAGTCGAAGTCCCCCTACAACAACCCAATATGGGTCGTAGACAAAAAGGGCACCCGCAAAACGGGCCAGTACTTTTGGTACTGGAATTTCGCTAATTGAATGAAAAGACGGTACCAGACAGATTCCCCATGCCAAATATCTCAATGATATTGGGAAATCTTGGAAGAGCCAAATACTTCACGACACTCGATCTAAAGTCCGGCTATCACCAAATCCACGCTCGCTGGACGCGACCGTGAGAAGACGTCATTCACAGTAAACGGGGGAAGTATGAGTTCAGGAATGCTGCAAGCATCTTCCAAAGAACAATTGACGATATTCTGCGAGAGCAGATCGGCAAGTTCTGCTACGTTTACGTCGATGACGTCATCATCTTTTCGAAAGATGGAAATGCCCACATGATGCAAACATGAGAATATCGGCAGGAAAGTCCCGTTTTTTTAAGAAAAGCGTGAGCTTCCTAGGGTTTATCGTCACCAACAATGGTGCGGCGACTGACCCAGAGAAAGTCAAAGCCATAAAAGAAGTTCCGGAGCCCAAAAATGTATTTGAGGTAGGGTCATTCTTAGGCTTGGCCAGCTACTATCGATGCTTCATCAAAGATTTCGCATTGATAGCGAGGCCCATTTCGGATATACTGAAGGGCGAAAATGGATATCGATAAAGGCATAAGTGACACAGTGGAGTTGATCATGCTGGCCACTGCCAGATATAACAAATCAATCCATTCTGTCATTAACAAGAAACCGGACGGGGCCATGTGAGCAGATCCGGACGATCCGCAGGATGATCCACAGGAAAAAATAAAAAACGCCCAAAATACGACCAGAGATCGAGAACAGATCTGCTGCTTCTCGGCAGAACAGAGTGTTCCAAGGTGGCGATAAAGTCCTAGTAAAGTCAAACAGGTCGACTAGGCCACAAGCTCACTCCCTTATGCGAGGAGAGGACCATCGAGGCGAAGTTGGGCACCACAGTCCTAATTAAAGGGAGGGTGGTCCACAAAGACAACCTCAAGTAACCCGAGCAGGTCCCAGTTGCGGATCCCTTGGAGTTTTCTTTATTTTCCAATTCATAGCCACTTGGCATATTTTTTATAACACGTCTTAGTATGGTTCATTTTATATCCTCTATTTACTCTTATTGGTGGTGGACAACTCCATTCAGAATTCGTGTTAATCAATCACACATATTACAGGTCGTTTCCAACGCTTCTACTCTGTCTTCTGGCCATGACATCGGCCCATATTAACGACTACTCCCGAGCAAATTACATTCCCGTCATCGACGGTAGAGTGTTAGTCTGGGAGGAATTCGCTTACGTTAAGTACTCAGTCAATATCTCTGAGTATAGGCGGGTAATGGAGGAAACCGACAGCATGGCCGATATGTTTCCGCAATCCCTCATGAGAAAGCTCCTGAACATCGACATCGCTCATCTCCGTGATATGCTTGACTCGCTGAGCGTCCATCACTGAGTAGCCAGGAGCTTAGACTTTCTGGGAACTGCGTTCTGGGATACGGTGTTAAGGTTAGAGGATAATGTGGTGGCGGAATGCGATAAAGAGAAATACGCACCGTCAAGAACTGCTCCATAACACCAGGGGTCACGTTCTGTCAACTATCCACAAAGGACTCGTGCGCTGGAGAACTCCACGCGGGTGTCCAATTGTCCAACGACCAGCTCCCGCCAAATTGCTGACACAGCGTTTGACCGGAAGCCCTCACATAGCCGGCAAGCTCTTCATGTTGGCGGAGGCCGCTATGAAGCTTCTTTATGTTAGCTCTTAAGTTCAGTTTGATTTCAACCATAATAAAGGTCACTCGCTCATAAAACTGACTCCATCTAAAGCTGCATTTATTGAATTGGTTGTCTAGCCTTAAGGGCAGACGATAACGGGGAGAGTTCTCCCATCATATACTGAACGCATTTAGGGACGGCGCCGCGCAACGCATCGGCCAACGCACCACCTGGAGCAGAAGATCTCCAGCCGAGAAGCCAGAGAAGAAGATCTCCGATACACACAGCCCTAGCAGAGCAACCGACTACATCGGCGCTGACGTCTTCACCCTTCTCTACGGACTGCGGCGAGGGACAACCTATGGAATACCCATAAAATATAATTTGTACATAAAATTCTTGTTCTGTTGGGCACAATTTGCTTGGTTAAAAACTTATGCATCCCATTTAATTAACTGTACCTTGAATTGACTTTACTGCTGTTTCTTTTTCTATATATTTACCATTAAGCAAATTCGTATTCATAATGTTGATAGTTGAGTCGGTATCAATAGTTACTTTGTAAACTTTGTTGTTCAACATTATCCTGTTGATGAAAATTTTTATCAACTTCCATCTCACTTTGTGCAGTACCTTCCCCAGTTCTTTTCTTAGCTGGTTGTTGGGTAGATTGATTATTTTGTTGATTATTGTATTTACATTTTTGCTCATCCTGCCTTCTACCATCTGCAAATTCCTGCCTCAACTGTTGTTGGTATTGAGCATTATTCTGATTATAATTTTGTGGCTGGTTATTTTCATTTTGATAATTCTGATTTGGATAATTCCTTTGACCTTGATTTAATTAATTATAATTTTGATTTTTAAGTTTTTACCATCATTATTGGCACTCTTTTTATTTTTATGATGGGTATCTTTACAAAAGTACAATCCTTCTTCCTGAGCTACTTTAATTAAATTATCTATGGTTGAAATATCATGTGTTGTCAACTGCATATAAAGTCTGTTTGGCAATTTTTGTTGTATAGCCTTTTTAAACTGTATTCAATAATGACATTTTATAGGACATTTAATTAATTTCACAAATATCAAGTGATAACTTATCAAAAACAATATTGCTTCTGTATTAAATATCGTCACAAAACTTACGAGACCTCCTTGAAAATTCTTGTTGTAGACTTTTCGTATTAGCTCCTCGTATTTTTTCACTTTTGAAAAACTTCACAGATTTCTGTTGAATCGTGTTGAGTCAAAACTTTTTTTTTATTATATTCGTATTACCGGATAATCAAATTGATTATCCTACCGATTGCGCCAATAAAATTTTATTTGAAACGGTAATCAGATCAATAAATTTATAGCTCCTCAACATTGATGAACTCATCCACATTTGATTTGTGAAATAACAGAGTTTATATACAATATACCAAATCTTGGGTTACATAAGTGATTCGAATTTGATATTTCTACATTTAGACCATTGTATTCTACACTAGCAGTGCACTGGTGGGTAACAAATTAACAAAAGATTTTGAAAGATTTAATTGTGTAAATTTTGAAAAAGATCCCTTAATTATTATGCGGTATTCTTGGTTATATAAATTATTTTTCTTTTCATCATTCTTTTTCGTTGTTATTTCCTTGCGAATTTAAATTACCCATCGTTTTTTAAGTATTTTGTTATTAGAAAGAACATCTTCTTTTTGCTTACTACATTTTTAAGTTAATATAATAACATATCCATTCTTACACCTACAACCCTCCATAAGATAATTATAAGCAACACACACTAGTATAAAAATCATATACACACATTAATGTCTAAACACAAAATATTAAAGTCTAAGCACAAATGTAATCAAAGAACGAGAGCCCTTCAATTAACCTTGGTCACAGCGTCTCTTAAGCTTCGCTCTTTGCCCACTCCAAATTCCTATAAAACAGCAAGCATGTCTCCATGCAGTTGTTCAGTACTGAGTACGTTATCAACCCCGGTAACTCGCTAAGCCATCTTCAACCTCGAAGTCCATTGTCCAATTCGGTGATAATCCAAAGGCTCTAGTTCTTCCATTATTTGGAATAAATAAAAGTTTAATAATTGTGTAAAAAATTCAATCGTGTTTTTTATTATATCAAACCCTCGGTCTGAATTCATAAATGGCGCAGTCGGTAGGATAAAAAGGAAAAGTTGTGTGACTCGTTCAAAAATCAATCTAGTGACAAAAGATCCTTGTACGACCAAGCGTATCTTTTAGTGATTAAACCACGCGAATCGGCGCTAAGTAAACGTAAATCGTAATACAACGAACCCTTTTTATCCGCAAAAGAACTACGTATAGCCAACCTACGGCATACGATTAACAAAAGTGTAAAAACATAAAAACTCTAAACTAACCATGGCAACCGACAAATCCAACTATTATCAGAATCTCACTTGAATCAAGCCTTAAGTCAAATTAGGCAAATACCTTCATTCAGTGGTGACACCCAAGAACTCAGTGCCTTTATACGAAGGATCGAGTTCATACTCCAACTGTACCCAACAACGGACCCCAGACAAAAACATGTATTCTTCAGCGCAATTGAGATGCAACTCGCAGGAGATGCCCAACAAGTATCACAATTATCCGGAGCAATAACTTGGCCAACTCTAATGAAGGCACTCATCAGTGAATACAAAACGCAAATACCATGTGAAGAATTACTCCGTCGCCTCTACAATACACCCTTCAACGGAAGTATCCATAAGTTCGTCGAAGAATTAGAAACTAAATCATTCACAATTTCAAATAAGCTTATGCTAGAATATTAACAACACCTTATTGTACACAAATGCATTAAACAACGCAGTTAAATATGAGAAAATTGCCAAAAAAAATTATCAAAATTTCGCGAATAATGCTATCCACAATACAAATAAATCAAATTTCAACAATAATCCAAAACCTACTGTATCAAACCAGCAGGTTATGCATGAATTTCAGCAAAAGCTAAATCAGGGTAGAGCGCAGAACCCTTTTAATTACCAACAACAAAATAGTAATGCACCAAACGCTACCGACAAACGACAGAGAGAAAGTGCTAGTGACCAATACAAAATGGACAAAAGCGAAAATTTTCTTCAACCAGCCTCGGAATCATAAAGCGATCCAGAGGAAGAAGTAATCCATTCTTAAAAATTAAATTAAATAATATCACCCTGAAATGCCTAGTAGACACTGGCTCGTCTATTAATATCATGAAACAAAACTTCTTTAATATCCCAATCAAATTCTCTAAAATGAAAGTCCATACTATAAATGGAACTATAGTATTGAACCAAAGTGTTCCATTGCATTCAAGCAAACTTTGTCCGACTAAACAAACATTTTTATTCAAAATTACTCAGAAAAATATGATTTACTATTAGGTAGAAACTATTTAGAATCAACCAACACTCAAATTAACTATTCAACACAAACAGTGAATATAAATGGCTACTCATTTAAAATGAGGTACGACCACATTCAAACAAATGAACCCAAGGTTACCAATGAGTACCGTGAGTCATCTAATATAGAGGAAACCACTCTACATAACCCCAAAAAGGAAAAAATTCTCCGTAAAATTAATCGAAAACCCCACTTAAAACCAGATGAGCCAAAGCCATCTAATACGGAAGAATCAAAGACTTCCAATGCGTGTCTCAAATCTTCTGAAGAAACCCCTCTTTTTACCATTTACATAGAAGAAGCCCTTCTAGTAACGTCCTCTAACTACGCCTTAAACGACGAGTTAAAAGAATCTAACGTATTCAGATTATAACATCTAACTACGGAAGAAAGAGAACAACTTTCACACGTTTTGCTCGAATACAGTGAATATCAATTCAGTACAAAATTTGACCTTCACAAGAACGATTAAACACTCTATTCATACAAAACACGAAGACCCTATCTATAAAATACCATATAAAGACCCCCAGGCATTTGACCAAGAAGTTAATAAACAAATCAATGAAATGATAGAACAAAAAATAATTAGGAAATCTAAATCCCCCTATTGTGCTTCTGGCAAACCAAAACTTCGATTAGTATCGTAACCTCAATGAAATAACAATACTTCACAATTATTGATCTAGCTAAAGGTTTCCATCAAACTTAAATGGACCAACAGTCAATACCTAAAACCGCATTCTCAACAAAACATGGACACTACGAATATACTCGTATGACCTTCGGTTTAAAAAATGCAATAGCAACCTTTCAATGTTGCATGAACAACCTTCTAGAAGATTTAATCTATAAGGATTGTTTAGTCTACCTAGATGATATTATCATTTACTCCACTTCACTGGAGGAACACATCATATCATAATATATTTTATCCACAAAGCACCCTCCTGCCTTCCAACCACCCTCCCATCCCCCTCATCACTTACCCACCCATTTCGTTATTCTACTCCTTTCACTCTGCTCGTGCTTCGAACAACTAGAGATGGCAAGCACTACGATAAATTCACGCTGAACTTGCTGTTATCGCTAACTTTTATGGTTAATGAAAATGCATTCACTCGAAATTGTAACTAAAATTAATAGTTTGTCGTCAGATAGCAATGCACATTCACTTCACCGAAAGTGCCCGACCCTAGCCGTCGACCATGAACTCAGCCGAAGACCGAAGGATCCCCATAACTAAACTATGCCTAATCCAAAATTATTTCGTATTCGGTATGCTCCTTACTAAAAAAAACTAAACGTTTTTTAGAATTGTGTAACCTTACAGAGCAATAGTCAAGAAAAATATTCCATGTAAAAATCGATCCTTATTATTTCACTTATATTTTTATTTTGACATTTATCTGCTATGTCCACCAGAACCCTAGTAGCTAAGTATGAGGAGGATAATGTGGTGTCGGAATGCGACGGAGAAATACGCACCGTCAAGAACTGCTCCATAACACCAGGGTTCACGTTCTGTCAACTATCCACAAAGGGCTCGTGCCCGAGAGCTCCACGCGGGAGTCGTGGCACACTGCGACACTCAGCAGAGTGATCTGCATCCGATCACCTACGTGGATGAAGGAATTATTGTCATCAACGACAGATCAGCACTCGTGCGTATGGATAACGGAACAACTATCCACCTTGTGGGCACACACCTCGTAACATTCAAGGAGAGTGCCATGCTCAACGAGACTACGTTCGTCAACCATGACGTAGTCCAGAAGAGGGCACCTGGAGTGGCTAACTTACCCGTCCTGAATATTACCATGAAACACGAAGTCCTGAGTCTCCCATATCTTCACCGCTTGAGTGAACTCAATCTGGAGCAAAAAAAAAAAGTTGGAGGAGGACGTCGATGACTACCGAATAAGCCAGATGGCGCTAATTGCAGGAACAATTTGCTGTGCCCTTATCTGCATCGGAGTATCCTGCCAGCGAGCCACAAGGGTCAAAAGATCCGCGGTCCAATTAAAGGAGGTATTAGCCCAAATAGGGTCGGCCGAGGGCGGTTGTCTAGCCTTAAGGGCAGACGATAACGGAGAGAGTTCTCCCATCATATACTGAACGCATTCAGGGACGGCGCCGAGCACCGCATCGGCCAACGCACCACCTGGAGCAGAAGATCTCCACCACCCATTCTTAGCCGAGAGGCCGGCTTCGTCGACACTTGCGTCATCCCCGGAGAAGAAGATCCCGATACACATGATTTGGATAATTCCGTTGACCTTGATATAATTAATTATAATTTTGATTTTCATGTTTTTTACCATCGTTATTGGCACTCTTTTTATTTTTATCATGGGTATCTTTATAATAGTACAATCCTTCTTCCTGAGCTACTTTAATTAAATTATCTATGATTGAAATATCATGTGTTGTCAACTGCATATAAAGTCTGTTTGGCAATTTTTGTTGTATAGCCTTTTTAACTGTATTCAATAATGACATTTTATAGGACATTTAAATAATTTCACAAATATCAAGTGATAACTTATCAAAAACAATATTGCTTCTGTATTAAATATCGTCACAAAACTTACGAGACCTCCTTGAAAATTCGTGTTGTAGACTTTTCGTATTAGCTCCTCGTATTTTTTCACTTTTGAAAAATTTCACAGATTTTTGTTGAATCGTGTTGAGTCAAAACTTTTTTTTTATTTTATTCCGCAATAGATTCGTATTACCGGATAATCAAATTGATTATCCTAACGATTGCGCCAATAAAATTTTATTTGAAACGGTAATCAGATCAATAAATTTATAGCTCCTCAACATGGATGAACTCATCCACATTATAGTCTTTTGGTTAACAACAAACAAATTAACAAAAGATCTAACTAACAAATTTAACTTTGTAAATTTTTCTTTTTCGTTGTTGTTTCCCTGCAAATTAATTACCCAGCATTTTGTTTTATATTTTGTTATTAGAAAGGACATCTACTTTTTGCTTACTAAATTTTTAAATTAATATTGACACATGTGTATCTACGTATGTGGAGAAGCGTCTTACAGAATTCTAGTTTAAATGTTGTGGCTTAAGGTTTTGTCCTTGATAAATTATTAAACTAGGTACTACACAAACTCAATACGATTTTATTCCCTATTCGTGTTTTTTTTGGTGGTTTCAGTCAAATACAAAAAGGTACCATTTTTATCGGCTATATGTGCGCTACTATGTCTGGCGAGAAAATTATTTAAGTTATGCAAAAGATAAGGAAATTGATAATATTTGATATTTGAAAATCGTTCTAAATGAGCTTTCTTTACTGCGTTAAAAGCTTATGAGTAAATTCCACTAAATTAATGGTTTGGTCATACTTGGGAACACAAGGTTTACTTATCCATGCAATAAGTTCGAACTTTTTCGGCCAGAATTGTAGATTTTTAAAGTCTTAATTTAATATTGAGAAAAATTTAATATTTTTCTAGGACCTATAAATCAACGAGACAATATTATTCGAAATAAAATTACTGATCATTTATTAGGGCTGCAATTCTAATTGCATTCGGGTTGAGTTTTTTTGTCCATAGGTACTTTTTGAGCTTAATTGAAAGAAAAAACTAATTAACAAAGTGGCGTTTTTTCTTAAGAATTAAAACCACAATTATGGTTGATGCTATTATGTAAAGAGTAACACTTATAGCTTATCATATCACTAAAAATAACAAATCGTAGTACAT
Source organism: Drosophila orena (assembly GCA_005876975.1). Classification (NCBI taxonomy): domain Eukaryota; kingdom Metazoa; phylum Arthropoda; class Insecta; order Diptera; family Drosophilidae; genus Drosophila; species Drosophila orena. Next base: position 19,693 of record VCKV01000154.1, read on the forward strand.
TTTTGGTATGCTTCATCTTTCGAGATATTTGTTGATTCGGGTTTGTTTCGATTTTCACGTCAGTGCAGAAAAGGTCTCACTTAAAAATAGTTTTGTGATTAATCAGAGAAAAAATAAATTTAAATAAACGAAAATATCAAGATGAAGCGAAATGTTCGTCCATCCGCGGCAAATAGCAAGCCATTTGTGTCTGGAAGCATTTACGTAAGAATCATTTTTTTCCCTGTGACGTTACGAAGAGGTGTATTCCAAGTAAAAAATACATCACAAAAACAGCCAACCATTGATGGAATCATCCACATTTGATTGTGAAATAACAGTTTTCGTTTTTATTTCTATAGCTTGCAGAGCACAAAATGATTTGTGAATCCTTTTGCAATAGCCATTAAAGCAGGGTTAATCGAAAGTGCAGACCGTTGTCCGAGTTCCACTAGCATGCACAGCTCACGGTCCACAGCACCCTCCTGCCCTCCAACCACCCTCCAACCACCCTCCCATCCCCCCTCATCCATTTCCCACCCATTTAGTCATTCCACTCCTTCCACTCTGCTCGTGCTTCGAACAACTGGAGATGGCCAGCACTGCGATAAATTCACGCTGGACTTGCGGTTATCGCTAACTTTTATGGCTACTGAAAATGCATTCACTCGAAATTGTAACTAAAATTAATAGTTTTGCGTCAGATAGCAATGCCCATTCACTTCACCGAAAGTCGACCATGAACTCAGCCGAAGACCGAAGGATCCCCATAACTAAACTATGCCTAATCCTCTTTTGCAAATGCAGAATCCCAATGCCACCGTCAAGCCTCTGATCCAACAGCCGTTGAAGGATGCCAATGTCCAGGAACAGCAGGCTCCAAAACCGGCTCTTCAGTCGCCACCGTCTTCTGTCCCCGCTCAAGTGGCGGCCTTGCCCTTCCAGCAGAACAATCCGGATGAGGCCGTCGTCGCCGCCAAGCAGCTGCCCTTGCCAATCGTCGTTAAGGAGGATCCGATTTTTATCGACGAGACAGGGCCCATCGACATCAAAGATGAAAATACGTGTACCAGTGCTAGCGGCATCGGGGGCAAGATCCCCTTTAACAAGATCTTCCAAAAGCGCAAGAAGTCGTCTGGTAAGCGTGGAAACCCTTGGTCGCTCAGATTTCCCACATTTTCACACACACACGATCTTAAGAAGGGTGGTGGGAGAGAACCGTACTACCATTGTTGTAGGCAGGCCAGAAATGACCTATCAACTTCAAATTAATGAAAGTCAATAAGACGGCCACAAATACACGTGTAGTTACGAAAAATATTGATAAAAGCATAATTATCCTCTATATTTATACGATCCTAGAACGCACTCGGGACAAGAAGCTGCGTCAGAACCGCCAACTGCGCAAGTCCATGCTACCCAAGAACGCTCTGATGGCCCTCAACGAGGTGAAGGGTGTTACCATCAGCGATTTCACCATCCATAGCAATCCCGACGGCGGGTTTACGGCCGTTGTCACTGTGAACTCTAATCAGTACGAGGGCAAGGGTCTCTCAAAGATGACGGCCAAGAACGCGGCCTGCGAGAAGGCTTGGCGCGACTTCATAATTGCAAGGATGGCCCCCAAGCCGGCCCGTATTCAGCACAGTGAATGCGGTGGGGAGCCAATGGATACAAACGAGGATGAGGCCAATACACCGGAGGATGATCTGCCTATGTTGAATCTGGCCTCGTTTGCCATCTACAAGCTGTTTGCAGAGTGGGAGCGCGAGGGCTATGTCGTGCCCGAGATGCACCCTTCGGCCAATGCTGCTCAACAAGCCGGAGGGGATGCTGGAACTCCCGTTCCCGCGGCGCCGAAGGAGCCAAGGAATGATCATAGTTCAAAAGTTTTGGGTTAAATATTTCCAATCTTGTATTCAATGAACCGAGTCAATCCAAATTGATAAATTAACTTTTCTATTTCGCTTTTAAATCTGCCATTAAGAGTGTTTACTTCGCTTATGCATTTATTTATTATGTGTATCATGTCATTTGGTTCATGAGTCTCATCATTATCAAGTGTTCCAAATAAATATCTATAAAATGAGCCTGCTATGTTAAACAATCCTCTCTTCTGTCTATGTATTATCCTTACACCGTTTATCTCTCTGTTCAATTTTCTTATCAAATAATTTATATGCGGTGTATGGTAGAATAATATTTATGCTCAGTGTAAATATCGGTCAAATTGACCACAAAAGAATGATGCTCGAATTTTTCAATCTTCTGTACGCTTTTGCCCTTGCACATTACATATCCGTTCTCATGTTCAATGGATGATATTCTCAAATCCTGGGCCTGTACGACACCACAAATCATCATCAACATCATTACTGTTCCGATGACTCCTGTAAATGTTTGCTTTTGTTAATTTTCTTCTTTTTCCTTCCTGATGATTTATACAAAGTTATTCTTCTCTCATCTCCTACACCATGGTGATTTTCACTGATTCTACTGCCTTAGTTTTCTTAAATGGGTTTTCTAATTTTCGTTTTATAAATGGTCTTTTCTGATACCTTGTATCTACTTCATAGTCATTTATTCCTTTATTAAACTTTTCAATTCGCTTTTCCTATGCTCATGCTTTGCTACGTTGCAAATCTCGCATTCGTTTATTATGTTTTCAATAAGCTTTACAGCATCTGGATAGTAATGAGTTTCTTTAAACAATTTATACATTTTTTCTATGCCTGTGTGAAAAAGTTTTTTGTGTTCAAGCAAAATCTATTCTTTAAAAGCTGCATAAGTCTCGATATCCTTCAACATTTGTATGGTTTTTACCACTGTTGCAGTTTTTATGTTTATTATTTCTCTATGTGCCTCCTGAAAAACCAAGAAATCTGCTTCGTTTTCCATGTATATTGTAATTTGCTTATCCAAAAAATATTCTTTTAAAATGCTTTTTGTATAGTCATATTGTTGTATTTAATTCTATATATAATAACCTGTCGTGTTGCCAAGTTTAATGGTTTTTTTGAAATTTTAATAAGTCCTTGAGAATCTTCTTTGCTGCTGTGCTGTGTACACATAGTTTCATCTTCCTGGTGCTTGCACTCTTCCTCAATCTTTATTCTAGACAGTGCATCTGCCACGTAATTTTCCTGCCTGGTATGTAATTAATTTGATAGTTATATTCATTTAGCTTTATTTTCCATCGTATAAGTTTACTATTTGGTTCTTTTAAATTGTGTAACCACACAAGTGTTCTGTGAACAATGTTTATTTCAAATTTGCGACCAAATAAATAAGTCCCAAAATATGTCGTTGCCACACTATTGCAAGCAATTCTTTTTCAATATGTGAATAATTTATTTCATGATTTTTTAGAGCTCGACTGGCATAACTAATTGCCTTTTTGACTTGGGATAATACAGCACCAAGCGCAAAGTTGCTAGCGTCTGTTGTTAATGTAAACATTGGTTTAAAGTCTGGATAAGCCAGTATGGGATCGCTGTTTAAAAGCATTTTCATGTGTTCAAAAGCCTGAATATATTCTGGATCGCTTTTGTTTATTTTTTGATCTTTCCGTAAATATTTGGTCAAATGTTTTGCTACTTTAGCAAAAGCTGGGATGAACATTCGATAAATTCCACACAGACTAAGAAAAGATTTAATTTCCCTTTCATTTCCGGGTACTGGATAATCTAAAATTTCCTGAATCTTATCTGGATTGGGTGGGATACCATTTTCAAAGATTTTGTAACCCGAAAATTTCGATTCTCTGAAGCTGAAGCATAAGATTTGCTTGTCTCAATTTTTCAAAAACTTTTTTAATCGAACTTAGGTGTTATTCAAGTGAGACTGAATAGATTATTATGTCGTCCAAATAAACAAGACAATGCTTGTTGATTAATTCTTCCAACAAATTATTCATGCAACGTTGAAATGTTGCTGGGGCGTTTTTAAGCGCGAAAGGCATCCTGGTAAATTCGAAGTGCCCATGTTTGGTTGAGAAAGCTGTTTTTGCATTTGGAGCGGGTCCATTTTTATTTGATGGAAGCCCTTTGCTAATTAAATTGTGGTAAAATATTGGCATCTGCCCAACTTATCTAGTATTTCATCCATATTAGGTATCGGAAATTTGTCATCATTGTGACTATAGTCTATAGGTATTCTAAACTTTTTCTCACCTGATGCGTCCATTTTCTTTGCAACTACAATTATGGGTGAACATTTGCACTTGTTTTATTTTACTTTTTCCTCGTGTATTTGATCATACTTATAAGGACGTTTCTAAATTGGTTCTGCATGTTTTGTGTTAATTTTATGAGTAATCGTACTTGTGAAAGTCAAATTGTCACCTTCTTGGTGATATCCTCAAATTGTTTAAAAACTATTAATAATTAACTGTGTTCTTCTTCGTTTTAATGATTAATTCTGTATTTTCTAGAATCTCCCTCAAAGTTAGTTTCTAGTGCAAAATTAAATTCATCAACTGTTACTTCAGGCAATGGTAGATCCTCCTCACATGTAATTTCAATCTTTTCTAAATTCTCGACTTGATCGTCATAAGCAAAAGGAAACACCTTATCCTGCAACATTAGTGTGTTACTTTCATAATCAATTTTTGCTTTTGCTCATATTGTAACATTCATAGTTGATTGAGTGGTGAGATATTCGCTAAATTGTTGACCATTGGGACCCTGGTTGCAGCTATCTTACAATCGGCATTGGGGTTCGTTGGCCAAATAATAAAGCCCTCACTCGATCAGAAAGCCATATTGAATTTAATTTATAGTCCAGTCCCTATTACGTAGATGAACAAGATGTATAATTAATGCATAACAATCGACGTTTACCCTCCGCGGAGATTCGACGTGCTCTTCGCATCGCAACTCAAGTGACTGCATCAACCAAAATCTTCTTATCAAAAAACAAACAAGAATCAAAACAAATCTTCAGAAGAAACCAAAAACAAATTCTACACCTAAGCCGTTGCAAAAGTACACCTCCGAAGGCCGGATTTGCCTAAGATGTCTGAATAATAAAAAATGTACAAGCGAGCAGCTCTGTTCGATTTGTCGAAAACCTCACCACACGTTACTTCACTTTACAGGTAATAATCCAGAAGAAGTGAATACGTGTAGAACAACAGGGCAAGCCTTGTTAGCCACGGCTTTGATTCAAGTTAAATCAGGAAATGGAGGTTTTCAAAAATTAAGAGTTTTGATTGATAGCGGTTCTCAAAGCACAATCATTTTCAAAGAGTCTGCACAGATTCTAAAATTGAAAAAATTTCCTTCACATACGGAAATAAGTGGAGTATCTTCCACAAAAACGTGCATCTCCAAGCACAAAGCAATAATTTCAATAAAAAATTCTCAAAAAAATTTGAAAATTGAAGCACTCATTTTTCCAAAATTAAATTAGCCGACCCCGATCATTGGATCAGACGTATATACTCACATTCTGCAGAATGGAGTTATAAAAATAGACGGTGTACTTGGTCAAAAAACTGAATTCGGGTGGATAGTTTCTGGATGTAAAAAATCCAAAGGAAAGGAAGCTATTGTAGCTGCAACGATAGAATTAAAAGATTAGATCGCTATTGGGAAATTTAAAATAATTATTTTGAGGAAAACGAAAAAAATGACATCGAATCGGAATTATGCGAAGATAATTTCATTAAAACCACAACAAAAGACGCAGATGGGCGATACGTTGGGTCTATCCCATTTAAGCAAGATGTCACCTTAGGAGATTCAAAGAAGCAAGCAATGGCTCGTTTTATAAATTTTGAGAAGAAATTAAAATATAATAAAAAACTTAACGCTGAAAGAATATATCGAGTTAGGACACATGGTCAAAGTAACTAATGATGGTAAGTATTTTTTACCACACCAGGCTGTTATTAGAGACTCAAGCCTGACGACCAAGCTGAGAGTAGTTTTTGATGCTTCAGCAAAAACTTCAAATTATAAAAGTTTGAACGATATAATGTGGGTTGGTCCACGAGCTCAAAAAGATATTTTTGACATTATTGTTAAGTGGAGGAAATGAGAGTTGTTTTTTTCTGCTGACATTGGAAAAATGTACCGTCAGATTAAAATAAATGAAAATGGCCAAAAATATCAATATATTTTATGGAGAAATTCTCCAGGAGAAAAAATTAAAAATTATAAACTAACAACAGTGACTTATGGTACGGCATCTGCACCATACATAGCTACTAGGGCTCTGGTGGACATAGCAGATAAATGTCAAAATAAAAATATAAGTGAAATAATAAGGAACGATTTTTACATGGACGACCTAATGACTGGAGCCGATTCTATAGAAGACGCCAAAAATGTTGTCCAACTAATTTTAAACGAATTACAAAAAGTAGGACAAAATTTAAGAAAATGGATACCTAATAATTTAGAAATAATATCAACAGTAGATGATACTGGGGATAACAAGGTTCTTAGTATCATTGAAAATGAGAGTGTTAAAACTCTTGGACTTCAATGGGAACCACAAAAGGATTTATATAAGTTTAAAGTAAGTTGCGGGTCATCCAAATTGAGAATTAAAATGATGGTACTGTCGATATTATCTAAAATATATGATCCCTTAGGATGGTTGGCTCCCGAGACTATTTTAGGAAAGCTTTTCATTCAAAAACTTTGGATAAGCAAAAGTGAATGGGATCAGGAATTAGCAGCAGAGGATTTGAAATACTGGAAAGCATATAAAGAAAATTTATTATATTTAGAAAATATTCGAATCCAAAGATGGATTAATTCTAGAAATGGCATAAGTATTCAGCTACATGGATTTTCTGATGCCTCAGAAAAAGCATATGCTGCAGTAGTGTATGCTAAAGTAGGAGATGCTGCAACTATAATAGCTAGCAAGAGTGAAGTAAATCCTATAAAAAATAGAAAAACTATCCCTAAACTAGAACTGTGTGCCGCTCATTTGTCAACCCTACTGATCCAAAGAATAAAGGATTCATTAACCAGTAAGGTAGATAAGGAAGAAAGTGATTCCACTATCACTTTAGCTTGGATCAAGAGTGGCAAAAGTAAGGTTAAATTTATCAGACGAAGAACAGATGACATCCGAAAACTAGCCAACACTGAATGGAATCATGTAAGGTCTGAAGAAAATCCAGCTGATTTAGCATCTAGGGGAATTGATTCAAAACAATTGACACACTGTGATCTTTGGTGGAAAGGTCCAAAATGGCTAGCTGATGCAAAAAAACATTGGCCTCGGCAGCACTTGAAAGAGGAAATGACAATTATAAATACAATAATAAAACCGATGATCCTATTTTCAATTTGTTGGAGAGGTATTCCTGCTTTCAAAAACGAATACGTATTATAGCCTACACAATCAGATTTATTAAAATAAGAACACAAAATGATTCGTAGCCTTCCCACCTTCAGGTAAAAGAATTAAAGTTAGCTGAAAGGATAGTCATAAAAAAGCAACAAAAACTAAAATGTGTCCCTTGCAAGGAATAAAATCTGTTGAAAAGAATGTGGCTGACCCTGAGTCGAAAAGACGAACTAGAGCAACACCGAGAATGTCCAAAATCGGAATTAACTTGGCAATGTTGTTGTTTGTATTGAGCTGTCAATTTTCTAGCGCGTTACCTAAAAATATAACACCAAGATATTCCAAAGACAGGATAAATAAGACTTCAGCCATATATTTAGATCCTATAGGAGATGTGGAGATTGTGAGTACCTCTTGGGATTTGGTGATCTTTTATAAAATGGATCCATATTTTTAAATGATTACAAAAGGAAAGGCTACATAGCTTTGAAGAGCAATGTAGTTTGGTTTTAGATAATGTGCAAGGTCAGTTAGCTGGAACTTGAAGAAAACAATAAATTGTTTATGATGCAGTCTAGATCCAGAAGCAAACGTGCTCGGTTAGAATTTATGGGTTCATTGTACCATATTTTATTTGGTATAATGGATGAAGATGACAGAGAACAATTAGAAGAAAACATGAAACATGAAGAATTTATTAGATAACCAGAATATGATAAACTAATTCAAAAACAAACATCAGTGGTTGATTCAACTACTAAATTATTGAAAGGGACAACCGAAGATTTTAACACAAATTTTAGGAGTATGCAAATAAGTAATTTAAACATGACGGAAGTTCTTAAAGATAATTATTACGTTTATAAGGAATCGATAAAATTCTTTATGATTACGAAAGAGCTGCACTCCTTGATCGAAGAAAGCGAAAAAATTCAAGCAGGAATTATAAGCCTATTGATTGATATTAATCACGGTAGGTTAAATACAAATATTCTCAGGCCAAATCAGCTTAAAAATGAAATAGTAAAAATTCAGCAAGGTCTCTCGGAGAATTTAGTAATTCCAGGAAAACAATCAGGTACGGAACTTAAGGAGGTGTATAAATTATGTTTTAGGTGTTTCCCTCGGTTGTCCCACGCCGCAGTCCAACGGAAAGGGGTGATGACGGAGCGGATGAGGATGAGCGGATAACTTCTCTGCCCGTGGTGAGCAACGTTTTGTTGCGCAGCTTGGTATAAGTTTAGTATATGTTGGGAGAACCTTCTCCGTTATTGACTGCCCTTAAGGCTAGCCAACCAGTATAAAAAATGCCGCTTTCGCTGGAGTAGAATTCTTGAGCGAGTGCTCTTTATTATAATTGAAATCAAACTGAACTTATTCTATTTTACAAAAGCTGATCGCGCCCGGCAAGCAGAAACAGCAGAAACAGCAGAAACAGCATATTTACCCATACTGGGAAGACCAATGGGAACCAGACACGGCCGCTACAGACGTTTATGCAGAATCTGCATATAAAATGTTAGGGACTTATATCGACTTAAGTTTACCCATTAGCAGTGTTAACTACTCCCCCCTTAGGAATATGACCGTCCTCGGTCATCTGGAACTTGTCGACGACCTGTTGTATTTCCCTTGCATCTCGTCTCCTCCTCAGTACCAAGATGAGCAGGATGGAGCAGCTAATGAAGACGCTGATTCCCACGCCGACCGCAAACCAAATGTCAGTAGTTCCGCCGATTTCACTTCCTCCTTAAGGCCTTGGATAACCTCCAAGTTTTTTGTTGTTAATACTTTGGAGAAGTGGAAGTGGCTCGAACATAATTAGATGTGAGCCGTTGGTTTCTAATTCGGGGCCATCGACAGTGCTGACCTTAGCTTGGCACTCGTTGATTATTATTACGCCGTCGTCTACCAGTGTGATGGGGCTTAAATGGCTGGGCTGCGTTTTGCATAGTGCAGTGCTCCCCGCATGCAGGCCTCGAGCGCAGGTATCGTGGGTAGCCAGCTTACAGTACGATGCGTAAGTTGTTAATACGCAATCGGTGACTGCCAGGACGTTGTTGTTGCACTCCGCTTCTATGTTGTCCGTTAGTTGCAGAATGATGTGTTGGTGGGATACAGGGAAAATGGTGACCTTTTTGCAAGTGGCTTTAATGTTAGGGTATGAAATTATCACTTGGATAATACTATCGGACTGAAGGACTTTAATGTTAGATGCCTCTATTAGGCTTATTACGAAGACATCTGTGGAGTGATCAATTATTACAGACTTCAAATCATTATGGTTAAGAATGGCCGGGTTTATAATATTGGCTTTAGCCAGTGTGACGGTAAGCATAAGATTTTGGACTTCGGTAATTAATATTCTGTTCCTTGCCAAAAGTACCTCGTATAAGTGAGGAGTGTTAACCATATTATCTTGTTTCGCTAAAATTATTTTATTGACTGCTTCTGTTAATTCGTTAATTTTTTGCTGGGTCTGTGTATTTATGACCACCTGTCTATTATTTGACTCTATTAGTCTAGATTCGGACATTTTTAACATTTCAAGATCGCCGGCATCTGGGGTGCCCGCTATTACTTTCAGTGCTGTGCCTAGGAAGTTTAGACTTCACTCAATCCTATGATGCACTTTCAATACGGACAATAAACTTCTAAGATGTTCGGTATCAACATCTAACAATTTTCGCATATGCGACTCTGGAAAAAGCTCGGACAACCTACTAGTCCCTTCTATGATAGTTTCGAACTCGGACAAGTTACTATAGTGCCTAAGCCAGTTTCTCTGTTCCCACACCAGTGCAACACCATCTGTTATGGGGATATAGTGCGTGCGAGTAATTCTTAACTCTAGCGTTAACTATAGCTAACGTAACTAATATAATTCCGGCAATCCTGTAATAAAGCGGAAGATTAAATCAAATGCGCATCTTATAAGGATATGCTAAAAATAAAAGTGCATGAAAGGTATAAAAATTGTGGGAGATGTAGATTTGAGAGGGATTTTTATCTAACGTTGTCCTTATGGACCACCCTCCCTCTAATAAGGACAGACGTTCCCATGTCTGCTTCTACACGTTCTTCTGTGTAGAGTGCGGTTAGCTTATTCCCTAACCTTTTGTTGTTTTTAAGGTAGACCTTTTCACCTACCTCAAAAATTCGGTTTTGCCTAGTAGGGTTACACCTATCTAGGTTAGCCTGCTGCGCTTTTGTGATACTGGTATATATTGCCAGTCTCTGAGCGTCGTTGGCAGAATGTAACGCATATTTGGGTTGTAAGTTTGTGACTGAGTGTAACGTTTTGTTATACTCTACCGTGGCTCTCATGATGAGTTCGACGGTGTCGTTAACTTTTTTTGTCAATTGTGCTGTGGAATCGTTCCATTTGCCATTGTAACTGCTGTGTAAAGGGGGTGCATTAACGATGTCAATGTCATACTGATTTTTCGATAGCGAAATTATGGTCTCCGAATTAAAGGATGCCTCGTTATCGCAGTATATTGATTTGGTGTTTGGAAACAAATTTACCAATTGTAGTATGGGGCTGCGTACGTCAATAATGGCCCTAGAGGTTAATGGCTGTACTACGGCGAACTTAGAGAACTTATCCACACAGGTTAAGAATAACATTTTATCCGTGGAGTAGATGTCCATATGCAGCATTTCGCCCGCATATGAGGGAATTGGGGTGACACCCAGTTCTTGCTTCTTGGGGTGCCTGTTGTACATAGCCTTCGTGCATGTCTTGCAGTTTATAACCACCACGCTGGCGAGTTTTGCCACAGATTTTTGTTGAATCGTGTTGTTGAGTCAAAACTTATTTTTATTTTATTCCGCAATAGATTCGTATTACCGGATAATCAAATTGATTATCCTACCGATTGCGCCAATAAAATTTTATTTGAAACGGTAATCAGATCAATAAATTTATAGCATTGATGAACTCATCCACATTTGATTTGTGAAATAACAGAGTTTATATACAATATACAAAATCTTGGGTTACCTAAGTGATTTGAATTTGATATTTCTACATTTAGACCATTGTATTCTACACTGTATTCTACCAGTGCACTGATGGTTATGATGATTAAAAGATTAGATATAGTGTTTCGGTTAACAACAGACAAATTAACAAAAGATCTAACTAACAGATTTAACTTTGTAAATTTTTCTTTTTCGCTGTTGTTTCCCTGCAAATTTAAATTACCCAGAATTTCGTTTGATGTTTTGTTATTAGAAAGGGGGTTTTTTCTTAAGAATGAAAACAACAATTATGGTTGATGCTATTATGTAAAGAGTAACACTTATAGCTTATCATATCACTAAAAATAACAAATCGTAGTACATTTTTGGTATGCTTCATCTTTCGGGATATTTGTTTATTCGGGCTTGTTTCGATTTTTACGTCAGTGCAGAAAAGGTCTCAATTGTGAATAGTTTTATGATTAATCAGAGAAAAAATAAATTCCAAAAAACGAAAATTTCAAGATGAAGCGAAATGTTCGTCCATCCGCGGCAAATAGCAAGCCATTTGTTTCTGGAAGCATTTACGTAAGAATCATTTATTCCCTGTGACGTTACGAAGAGGTGTATTCCAAGTAAAAAATACATCACAAACACAACCAACCATTGATGGAATCATCCACAAAATGAACTGTGAAACCTTTTGCAATAGCCACTAAAAGCGGGTTAATCGAAAGTGCTGACCGTTGTCCGAATTCCACTAGCATGCACAACTCACGGTCCACAGCACCCTCCTGCCTTCCAACCACCCTCCCATCCCCCCTCATCCATTTCCCACCCATTTGGTCATTCCACTCCTTCCACTCTGCTCGAGCTTCGAACAACTGGAGATGGCCAACTAACTTTTATGGCTACTGAAAATGCATTCACTCGAAATTGTAACTAAAATTAATAGTTTTGCGTCAGATAGCAATGCCCATTCACTTCACCGAAAGTCGACCATGAACTCAGCCGAAGACCGAAGGATCCCCATAACTAAACTATGCCTAATCCTCTTTTGCAAATGCAGAATCCCAATGCCACCGTCAAGCCTTTGATCCAACAGCCGTTGAAGGATGCCAATGTCCAGGAACAGCAGGCTCCAAAACCGGCTCTTCAGGCGCCACTGTCTTCTGTCCCCGCTCAAGTGGCGGCCTTGCCCTTCCAGCAGAACAATCCGGATGAGGCCGTCCTCGCCGCCAAGCAGCTGCCCTTGCCAATCGTCGTTAAGGAGGAGCCGATTTTTATCGACGAGACAGGGCCCATCGACATCAAAGATGAAAATACGTGTACCAGTGCTAGCGGCATCGGGGGCAAGATCCCCTTTAACAAGATCTTCCAAAAGCGCAAGAAGTCGTCTGGTAAGCGTGGAAACCTTTGGTCGCTCAGATTTCCCACATTTTCACGCACACACGATCTTAAGAAGGGTAGTGGGAGAGAACCATACTACCATTGTTGTAGGCAGGCCAGAAATGACCTATCAACTTCAAATTAATAAAAGTCAATAAGACGGCCACAAATACACGTGTAGTTACGAAAAATATTGATAAAAGCATAATTATCCTCTATATTTATTCGATCCTAGAACGCACTCGGACAAGAAGCTGCGTCAGAACCGCCAACTGCGCAAGTCCATACTACCCAAGAACGCTCTGATGGCCCTCAACGAGGTGAAGGGTGTTATAATCAGCGATTTCACCATCCATAGCAATCCCGACGGCGGGTTTACGGCCGTTGTCACTGTGAACTCTAATCAGTACGAGGGCAAGGGTCTCTCAAAGATGACGGCCAAGAACGCGGCCTGCGAGAAGGCTTGGCGCGACTTCATAATTGCAAGGATGGCCCCCAAGCCGGCCCGTATTCAGCACAGTGAATGCGGTGGGGAGCCAATGGATACAAACGAGGATGAGGCCAATACACCGGAGGATGATCTGCCTATGTTGAATCTGGCCTCGTTTGCCATCTACAAGCTGTTTGCAGAGTGGGAGCGCGAGGGCTATGTCGTGCCCGAGATGCACCCTTCGGCCAATGCTGCTCAACAAGCCGGAGGGGATGCTGGAACTCCCGTTCCCGCGGCATCGAAGGAGCCAAGGAATGATCATAGTTCAAAAGTTTTGGGTTAAATATTCCCAATCTTGTATTCAATGAACTAAGTCAATTCAAATTGATAAATTAACTTTTCTATTTCGCTTTTAAATCTGCCATTAAGAGTGTTTACTTCGCTTATGCATTTATTTATTATGTGTATCATGTCATTTGGTTCATTAGTCTGAACCATTTGAGTTATCAAAATGTTTATTTCATTATTAATTTCCTCTCTATCATCATTATCAAGTGTTCCAAATAAATATCTATAAAATGAGCATGCTATGTTAAACAATCCTCTCTTCTGTCTATGTATTATCTTTATACCGTTTATCTCTCTGTTCAATTTTCTTATCAAATAATTTATATGCGGTGTATGGTAGAATAATATTTATGCTCAGTGTAAATATCGATCAAATTGACCACAAAAGAATGATGCTCGAATTTTTCAATCTTCTGTACGCCTTTGCCCGTGAACATTAGATATCCGTTCTCCTGTTCAATGGATGATATTCTCAAATCCTGGACCTGTACGACACCACAAATCATCATCAACATCATTACTGTTCCGATGACTCCTGTAAATGTTTGCTCTTGTTAATTTTCTTCTTTTTCCTTACTGATGATTTATACAAAATTATTCGTCTCTTATCTCCTACATCATGGTGATTTTCATCTATCTGTTCTACTCTCTTAGTTGTCTTTAATGGGTTTTCTATTTTTCGTTTTATAATTGGTCCTTTCTGATACCTTGTATCCACTTCATAGTCATTTATTCCTTTATTAAACTTTTCAATTTGTTTTTCCTATGCTCATGCTTTGCTACGTTGCAAATCTCGCATTCGTTTATTATGGTTTGAATAAGCTTTACAGCATCTGGATAGTAATGAGTTTCTTTAAACAATTTATACATTTTTTCTATGCCTGGGTGAAAAAGTTTTTTGTGTTCATACAAAATCTATTCTTTAAAAGCTGCATAAGTCTCGATATCCTTCAACATTTGTATGGTTTTTACCACTGTTGTAGTTTTATGTTTATTTTTTCTCTATGTGCCTCCTGAAAAACCAAGAAATCTGCCTCGTTTTCTATGTATATTGTAATTTGCTTATCCAAAAATATTCTTTTAAAATGCTTTTTGTATAGACATATTGTTGTATTTAATTCTATATATTATAACCTGTCGTCTTGCCAAGTTTAATGGTTTTTTTGAAATTTTAATAAGTCCTTGAGAATCTTCTTTGCTGCTGTGCTGTGTACACATAGTTTCATCTTCCTGGTGCTTGCACTCTTTCTCAATCTTTATTCTAGACAGTGCATCTGGCACGTTATTTTCCTGCCTGGTATGTAATTAATTTGATAGTTATATTCATTTAGCTTTATTTTCCATCGTATAAGTTTACTATTTGGTTCTCTTAAATTGTGTAACCACGAAAGTGGTCTGTGAACAATGTTTATTTAAAATTTGCGACCGAATAAATAAGTCCCAAAATATTTCGTTGCCCACACTATTGCAAGCAATTCTTTTTCAATGGGTGAATAATTTATTTCCTGACATGATTTCACGACTGCCTTTTTGACTTGGGATAATACAGCACCAAGCGCAAAGTTGCTAGCGTCTGTTGTTAATGTAAACATTGGTTTAAAGTCTGGATAAGCCAGTATTGGATCGCTGTTTAAAAGCATTTTCATGTGTTCAAAAGCCTGAACATATTCTGGATCGCTTTTGTTTATTTTTTGATCTTTCCGTAAATATTTGGTCAAATGTTTTGCTACTTTAGCAAAAGCTGGGATGAACATTCGATAAATTCCACACAGACTAAGAAAAGATTTAATTTCCCTTTCATTTCCGGGTACTGGATAATCTAAAATTTCCTGAATCTTATCTGGATTGGGTTGGATACCATTTTCAAAGATTTTGTGACCCGAAAATTTCGATTCTCTGAAGCTGAAGCATAAGATTTGCTTGTCTCAATTTTTCAAAAACTTTTTTAATCGAACTTAGGTGTTCTTCAAGTGAGACTGAATAGATTATTATGTCGTCCAAATAAACAAGACAATGCTTGTTGATTAATTCTTCCAACAAATTATTCATGCAACGTTGAAATGTTGCTGGGGCGTTTTTAAGCCCGAAAGGCATCCTGGTAAATTCGAAGTGCCCATGTTTGGTTGAGAAAGCTGTTTTTGCATTTGGAGCGGGTCCATTTTTATTTGATGGAAGCCCTTTGCTAAATCAATTGTGGTAAAATATTGGCATCTGCCCAACTTATCTAGTATTTCATCCATATTAGGTATCGGAAATTTGTCATCATTGTGACTATAGTCTATAGGTATTCTAAACTTTTTCTCACCTGATGCGTACCTTTTCTTTGCAACCACAATTATGGGTGAACAATAGGGATCATTTGTTGCATTTGTTTTATTTTACTTTTTCCGTCCATATCGAGGGAGCCCCCGTACCACAGCCGAACGCAGAAAAGTACCTTGGAGTTCTGCTTGACCGCAGACTCACATTTGCCAAGCATGTGACTGCCATCAGAACAAGCTTACGTGCTAAGGTGGCGAAGCACTACTGGCTGCTCTGCCCGCGCAGTAAACTTGCACATTATCTAAAACCAAACTACATTGCTCTTCAAAGCTATGTAGCCCTTCCTTTTGTAATCATTTTAAAATATGGATCCATTGTAAAATAGATCCCCAAATCCCAAGAAGTATTATCAATCTCCACATCTCCTATAGGATCTAAATATATGGCTGAAGTCTTATTTATCCCGTCTATGGAATATCTTGGTGTTATATTTTTAGGTAACGCGCTTGAAAATTGACAGTTCAATACAAACAACAACATTGCCAAGATAATTCCGATTTTGGACATTCCCGGTGTTGCTCTAGTTCGTCTTTTCGACTCAGGGTCAGCCTCATTCTTTTCAACAGATTTTATTCCTTGCAAGGGACACATTTTAGTTTTTGTTGCTTTTTTATGACTATCCTTTCAGCTAACTTTAATTCTTTTACCTGAATAGTTGTATATTATATATTTGTGGGAAGGATACGATTCATTTTGTGTTCTTATTTTAATAAATCTGATTGTGTAGGCTATAATACGTATTAGTTTTTGAAAGCAGGAATACCTCTCCAACAAATTGCAAATAGGATCATCGGTTTTATTATTGTATTTATAATTGTCGTTTCCTCTTTCAATTGCTGCCGAGGCCAATGCTCTTTTGCATCAGCTAGCCATTTTGGACCTTTCCACCAAAGATCACAGTGTGTCAATTGTTTTGAATCGATTCCCCTAGATGCTAAATCAGCTGGATTTTCTTCAGACCTTACATGATTCTATTCAGTGTTGGCTAGTTTTCGAATGTCATTTGTTCTTCGTCTGATAAATTTAACCTTACTTTTGCCACTCTTGATCCATACTAAAGTGATAGTGGAATCACTTTCTACCTTATCTACCTTACTGGTTAATGAATCCTTTATTCTTTGGATCAGTAGGGTTGACAAATGAGCGGCACACAGTTCTAGTTTAGGGATAGTTTTTCTATTTTTTATAGGATTTACTTCACTCTTGCTAGCTATTATAGTTGCAGCATCTCCTACTTTAGCATACACTACTGCAACATATGCTTTTTCTGAGGCATCAGCAAGTCCATGTAGCTGAATACTTATGCCATTTCTAGAATTAATCCATCTTTGGATTCGAATATTTTCTAAATATAATAAATTTTCTTTATATGCTTTCCAGGATTTCAAATCTTCTGCTGCTAATTCCTGATCCCATTCACTTTTGCTTATCCAAAGTTTTTGAATGAAAAGCTTTCCTAAAATAGTCTCGGGTGCCAACCATCCTAAGGGATCATATATTTTAGATAATATCGATAGTACCATCATTTTAATTCTCAATTTGGATGACCCGCAACTTACTTTAAACTTATATAAATCCTTTTGTGGTTCCCATTGAAGTCCAAGAGTTTTAACACTCTCATTTTCAATGATACTAAGAACCTTGTTATCCCCAGTATCCTCTACTGTTGATATTATTTCTAAATTATTAGGTATCCATTTTCATAAATTTTGTCCTACTTTTGTAATTCGTTTAAAATTAGTTGGACAACATTTTTGGCGTCTTCTATAGAATCGGCTCCAGTCATTAGGTCGTCCATGTAAAAATCGTTCATTATTATTTCACTTATATTTTTATTTTGACATTTATCTGCTATGTCCACCAGAGCCCTAGTAGCTAAGTATGGTGCAGATGCCGTACCATAAGTCACTGTTGTTAGTTTATAATTTTTAATTTTTTCTCCTGGAGAATTTCTCCATAAAATATATTGATATTTATTTTAATCTGACGGTACATTTTTCCAATGTCCGCAGAAACAACAAACTCCCATTTCCTCCACTTAACAATAATGTCAAAAATATCTTTTTAAGCTCGTGGACCAACCCACATTATATCGTTCAAACTTTTATTATTTGCTTTATTATTATATGTTTTTGCTAAAGTATCAAAAACTACTCTCAGCTTGGTCGTCAGGCTTGAGTCTCTGATAACAGCGTGGTAAAAAATACTTACCATCATTAGTTACTTTGACCATGTGTCCTAACTCGATATATTCTTTCATAAATTTAGAATAATCAGCGTTAAGTTTTTTATTATATTTTAATTTCTTCTCAAAATTTATAAAACGAGCCATTGCTTGCTTCTTTGAATCTCCTAAGGTGACATCTTGTTTAAATGGGATAGACCAACGAAATCAATTTTTTGACCAAGTAGACAGTCTATTTTTATAACTCCATTCTGCAGAATGTGAGTATATAAGTTAACTAAAGCTAACGTCGCTCCCACGGGCGCATGAAATACGACAACATCGGTATACTGCAACGTAAGCATTATGCCGGATGTCGATACGTAGCCGGCAGACTACGAATATGAGATCGCAATAATGTGTTTCGTTTTCATGCTAGCTCCTAAGTTTGAATTCTTGTATTTTTATATTCAGTTCTGATTTTGTCTCCGACGCTACAGCTCCGCTTGGCTCGGTACAATAAAGCATAAAAAGTAACTCCTAATCTTTCATTGTCAAGGCTCCGCCTGACACCTGATTAGTAAAAGCCGCGCGCGTTAATCGCCGGCCAACCCTTTTCATAATTGGCGCTCAACCAGTGGTATTTGACAGTGCGTTAGTCATTACCCACGAACTCAAAAATCTAAAATCGAATCTAACTAAAAAAATCTAACTACAAGATAATCAAACGCAGCCACGTCAACAGGGCTGTAGCAACAAAAACAAGTGCAAAACAAGCTAAAATAAATTCTAAAAATCTAAAACCTAACTACAAGTTAATCAGACTCAGCCACATTAACAGGGCTGTAGCAACAAAACAAGTGCTTGTGACCACTGTTGTTTACAACAGAACTATTTAACAAGTGGCTGCTGCTAACCTACGTCAACACAGGCAGCACAGCTACAACGCCATTAACCTCGCCTCTTGAGTGCAGTTGGCTGAGGTGCGCTATAGCGCAAACTTAACTTCACGTCACACCGAAGCCGCGGGTGCTCTTCGGGCAGCGATTAGCAGATTAGCCGATCGCCAGATTAGCACGCAAGCTATCTGGACAGCAGAGACGGCAGCGCGGGAGGCATTGACAAGCCGTGTACAAAAACAGAAACCAACTTCAGTTTAGAACACAACACAACACCAAAAAAATGTAAGTGGGCACCTTTTTTTAAAAACTGCTCTTAAACCTGCGAAACAAAAATAAGCATATAAACACATTTTTGCAAGTGTCTTTTCTTAAATGAAATTAAATAATAAATAGTTTTAACATACGTGAAACTAGTAATGGTTTAAGTTGACGGAAAACTATTGGCAGCAAAAATATATAAACATTTGTTGAATAATTAATAAAAGCGGCGCATCAAATGCATGCGCGCACAAATTTTTTTTTCCGTCTGCCTTCATCTTGTTCGTTTTGTTTGGTCGTTCAACGTAATACGATCCGTGGAAGTTTGCAACTTTGTTGCCTCCGTCCTCAAGCGTTGTGTTCGAGTTTTCGTTGTTTACACTAGAGGCATATGACTTCACCCTTCCTTTTCTATAGAACCACTCGCCGAAAGTGTAGTGATTCTGACTCTGATTGCGACGACCATCGCATTCGCCGCTCAGTGCCAAGACGCACACCCTCACCTCCACCCTCACCTCGTCCTACAGACAGCGTCATGGACCCAGACCAGTTGAAACTCGTAATACAGGCAGCCGTCACCGCTGCCTTAGCTGAGCAAGCCGCTACAAATAAGGTCTTGCTTGACAAAGTTGAGTCAATGTCCCAGCAGCTGGCCGCAGCGCATATTACGCCACCAGAGGTGCAAGCTTATGCACCCATAGAGATAAGAAATGATATCCGCTGCGACGATCCATTAGATGCCGTCAAATGCTTGCCCGAGTTTGCAGGCGCACATGAATCGTATGTTTAATGGAGACAGGCGGCTCTCGCCTATCGTATTTTTAGGCCGTACGACGGCAGTTCACGCCATTATCAGGCGGTCATAATTATAAGAAACAAAATCAGGGGGGCCGCGGACGTTGTTCTAGCCTCTTTCGGCACAGTTCTTAACTTTGACGCGATTATAAGTCGCCTCGACTTCACGTACAGCGACAAACGTCCAGTTCACGTAATCGAGCAAGAGCTGGCCACGCTGAGACAAGGCAGCGTGTCTCTGCTGCAATACTATGATGAAGTCGGCAAAAAGCTTACATTGTTGACTAATAAAGTCAACATGTCATACGAGCCGGTCCTAGCAAAGGGCCTCTGCGAAAAGTTCCGCGAAGATGCACTACGTGTGTTTGTTTCGGGACTCAAGCGTAGTCTCACAGATGTGCTGTTCTCAGCAAAGCCAAGGGACTTGCCGTCAGCACTGGCGCTCGCGCAAGAGGTGGAATCGAACCATGAAAGATATGCGTTCGCTGCCAACTTCGCGAGAAGCATTGAGGAAAAAGAACACAAGGCAAGTACCCAACAGCGGGTCAAGCCACCCCAACAAGAAGCACAGGCAAGCGGGTCAAAGAACCCACATTTTAGTAGGCAGAACAAGCAGCAAGGCCAATCCGGCCAGCGAAATGCCGAGCAGCAAACTCGCGCCAGTGCTCCAGAACCAATGGAGGTAGACCCTTCGCTGTCAAAATTTAGACAGCCCACCCAGGCCTCCGCTGGCGTCAGCAAGCGGTCGGCCATGTCCGATCGCTCTAACGGAAAGGGCAAGCAACAAAGGGTGAATCATGTAACCCAAGATGCTGGACAGGGGCAGACCTCGTACGCCGAAGCCGCCAACGGCGCTGTGGCGCAGATCGAGGACGATGCCGAAAGTGATTCTGACGCCCTCAATTTTTTAGGGGAAAATCCCTGCTACCCGTCATTAGACGAAGAGTAGCAGGGCAGGATATGAGCTTCCTTATTGATACCGGCACGTCCAAGAATTACATCAAACCACACAAGGGGTTGCGTGGCGTCCGTCCGGTTAACTCACAATTCACCTTGCATTCCATCCATGGCTCAACCACCGTCACACAAAAATGCTTTGTTGCGTTGTTCAACGTGAAAGCAACATTTTTCATTTTACCAGACTTGTCAACCTTCGATGGGATAATCGGTCTCGATTTGTTAGCTCAGGCTGGGGCGTCACTCTGTTTGGCCTCCAGTCAGCTCAAATGGGGTACGGAAGTTGAGAAAATCTCCTTCCACAAATGCACTGATGTCAATTTCACCGATGTGGATTGCTCAGATGCACCCGCTTTAGTGCGGGAGACTTTTCGGAAATTATTAAAGGCCAGAAAAAAGGCCTTTGCAGACCCAAACGAGGCTCTGCCATACAATACTTCGGTGGTTGCCACCATCAGAACGGTGAGCGAAGAGCCCATCTATGCCAAGCTGTACCCATATCCCATGGGCGTAGCTGACTTCGTTAATAAGGAGATCCAAGATCTTCTAAGAAACGATATAATTCAGAAATCGGCATCCCCCTACAACAACCCCATATGGGTAGTAGATAAAAAGGGCACCGATGATGCGGGAAACCGCAAGAAGCGCTTGGTGATAGACTTTCGCAAGCTTAACGAGCACACCATTCCCGATAAATACCCCATGCCAAATATATCAATGATATTAGGCAATTTGGGCAAAGCACGCTATTTTTCGACACTGGATCTTAAATCAGGATACCATCAAGTCGTACTAGCGGAGCGCGATCGCGAAAAAACTTCCTTCTCGGTAAACGGAGGAAAGTATGAGTTTAAGAGATTGCCATTCGGCCTCAGGAATGCCGCCGGCATCTTCCAAAGAACGATCGATGACATCCTACGGGAACAAATAGGCAAATTTTGCTATGTTTATGTTGACGATGTGATCATCTTCTCGCAAGACGAGGAGGCTCACATCAAACATGTAGAGTGGGTGTTAAAGAGCTTACAAGAAGCTAACATGAGAGTATCGATCGAGAAATCGCGTTTTTTTAAGAAAAGCGTGAGCTTTCTCGGGTTCATTGTCACCAGTAACGGTGCAACAACGGACCCAGAAAAGGTAAAGGCCATAAAAGAATTTCCAGAGCCTAAGACGGTATTCGAAGTCAGGTCGTTTCTGGGCCTCGCGAGCTACTATAGGTTTTTCATCAGAGACTTCGCTGCTATAGCAAGACCCATTTCGAACATATTAAAGGGCGAAAATGGAACAGTTAGTAGGCATAGATCGAGGAACATTCCGGTGCATTTCTCTGAGTCCCAGCGAGAGGCGTTCCAAAAGCTGCGCAATATATTGGCATCAGAAGATGTCATGCTCAGCTACCCGGACTATAAGAAGCCATTTGATCTAACGACAGATGCTTCAGCCCATGGTATAGGTGCGGTGTTGTCTCAAGAGGGCCGCCCTATAACAATGATTTCAAGAACTCTTAAAGACAGTGAAGCCAACTACGCGACTAACGAGCGTGAGTTATTGGCCATCGTTTGGGCCCTGGCTAAACTGCGGCATTACTTGTATGGAGTGAAAGATATAAATATCTTCACTGACCATCAGCCGTTAACATTTTCTGTGTCGGAATCAAACCCGAACGCAAAAATTAAGAGGTGGAAGGCCCGCATAGACGAGTTCAATGCTCGTCTATTTTACAAGCCTGGTAAAGAGAACCTGGTAGCGGACGCCTTGTCCAGACAACAGCTTAATGTGCTGGAACAAGAAGAGCCCGAATCTTGCGCAGCAAGGATTCACAGTGAGGGGTCTCTCACCCACACAATCGAGTCAACGGACAAGCCATTGAACTGCTTCCAGAACCAGATAATACTGGAAGAAGCACGTTTCCCGTCTAAAAATACCTTTATTTTATTCGGGAATAAAAGGCGCCACACGGTTAACTTCGTCTGCAGGGGGTCCTTATTAGACGAACTGGCAGACATAATCGTCCCAAGGGCCGTAAACGCCTTCCATTGCGATTTGCACACGCTCGCAATGATACAAGATGAGATAGTCCGGAGGTTCCCAGCCACAAAGTTCTGGCATTGCAGGAACCGTGTCGTGGACGTACTCAGAATCGAAGAAAGAAGGGAAATCTTAACTGCTGAACATAATAGGGCGCACAGAGCAGCGCAAGAAAATGTAAAGCAGGTATTGTCGGAATACTATTTCCCCAAAATGGCCAAGCTGGCCAACGAGATCGTGCAGAATTGCAGGACTTGTGCAAGGGCAAAGTATGACAGGCACCCGAGAAAACAAGAACTCGGTGAAACACCAATACCGTCACACACAGGGGAAATGTTGCACATCGACATTTTCTCTACCAACAAAAAGTTTTTCCTCACTTGCGTCGACAAGTTTTCTAAATTTGCCGTCGTACAACCAATCACCTCGAGAACTATTGAAGACCTGAAGCCAGCGCTGCTTCAGCTCATGAACTTTTTCCCGAGGGCAAAGACCATTTATTGCGACAACGAACCGTCGTTGAAGTCGCACACGATCGTGTCCATGCTGTGTAACAACTTTGGTGTAAGCATTACAAACGCACCACCACTGCACAGCACCTCCAACGGGCAGGTGGAGCGTTTCCATAGCACGTTGCTGGAGCTAGCCAGATGCATAAAGATAGACAAGGGCTTGAGTGATACGGTCGAAGTAATAATGTTGGCCACTACCCAGTATAATAAGTCGATTCATTCGGTCATCGACAGGAGACCGGCTGACATCGTCCTAACACACCCCGATGAGCCACAGCTAGAGATCCGCAATAGGATCCAGAAGGCTCAGACCGCGCTGAGGGCCAGAGAAAACGCCTCGCGGCAGAATAGGACATTCAATGTTGGCGAAAAAGTGTTGGTAAACTCCAACCGAAGACTCGGCAACAAGCTTACGCCGTTGTGCGAGGGACCATGTCCTCATTGAGGGGAGGGTGGTCCACAAGGACAATTTAAAATGACGCGCTCAGCAGCGAGGTCAGTGTTTCGCTTAATTTTAAATTTTTTCTAGCCACTTGGCGTAATTTTTAATAGATCTAAGCGTAGCGTCATCCGCGCATATTATATTCTTAAGCATTTTTATTATTATTGGTGTTGGGTTCCCCTTGTCTACAAAATAGAAAAATCAACCATTTAAACTTTCACCCACAGGACCAATCTTATCCTTCTCGTGTCTCTATCATTGGCATCGGCTCACATCACCGATTATTCGCGCGCCAAATACATTCCCATAGTCGATGGCCAGATCTTGGTGTGGGAGAACTTCGCCTACGTGAGACACTCCGCGAATCTTTCGGAGTACGCACGTTTAGTAGAGGAGACGGTCGGTCTGCTTAGCCACTTCCCGCAGTCACACATGAGAAATTTGATGAAGGTAGATTCAGCACACCTCCGGGACTTGCTGGATGCGCTGGGCGCGCACCATCGAGTGGCCAGAAGCTTGGACTTCCTGGGCTCTATACTAAAGGTTGTAGCCGGTACACCTGATGCCAGCGATTTGCAAAACAGTAGGGTCGTAGAGGCGCGATTGATAGACGCGAACAATAGGCAGATAGAAATCAATACAAAAATCCAGAGTCAAATTAATAAATTAACTGCCACTGTCAACTTAATCCTCAAAACAGCAAAAGCGTCGCAAATTGACTCCGGTCATTTGTATGAAACGTTGCTCGCGAGAAATAGAATGCTCATGATGGAGCTTCAAAATTTAATGTTGGCCGTGACACTTGCAAAAATGAACATTGTTAGCCCAAATATTCTTGATCACGCAGATTTGAGTTCAGTTTGGCTAGAGGAGCCCACCAACACCCCCATAGGGGACCTCATGTCCGTATCGTCCGTAAAGGTTCTGCAGTCCAATAACGCATTACACTTTATCATTAAATTTCCGGTAATTAAGTTCGCCTGTAAGAAAATTACTATTTTCCCCGTCAGTCACGAAGGAGCCATGCTACGTTTAGATGATGGCGTCATCGCAAAATGCGACAACGAGATCTACACCGTCAAAGCTTGCACCGCATCAACCAGCGCCACCTTCTGCCAGCTATCATCAGGCAGCTCTTGTGCGAAAGAACTCCATGCAGGCGGCGAGGCGCACTGCGAAATACAACCCAGCAGCCTGGACCCCATCACCTATGTAGATGAGGGGATCGTCATCATCAACGACAGGGCCGCCAAGGTACAAGTGGACAACGGCTCTGAAATCTGGGTGCATGGTACGCATCTTGTTACCTTCGCCCGACGTGTCGTCATTAACGGAACCCTGAACGTCAACCAGAACGGGATCCAGAACAGAGTACCGGGGGTAGCGAAATTCCCTCTGCTGAACATCACCTCCCACCAAAGCGTGCTCAGTCTCCCGTACCTTCATCGCCTAAATGAAGGTAACCTAGAGACAATCCGGAGGTTCAGAGAAGAATTCAACGCCGAACTACCCCAGCGAGTGGCACTGACCGTAACAGCATCATGTTGCCTCCTGTTATGTGTTGCCATTGTGGGCTGGTGCGCCTGGAAGGCCAAGAGGTCCGCAAGACGACTGAACGTGGCGCTTGCTGAGTTAAGGTCGGCCGAGGGCGGCCTCCGTCTTGAGGGGGGGGGTAGTTAACTAAAGCTAACGTCGCTCCCACGGGCGCATGAAATACGACAACATCGGCATACTGCAACGTAAGCATTATGCCGGATGTCGATACGTAGCCGGCAGACACTGCAGATTTGCGTGGCCGCTACGAATATGAGATCGCAATAATGTGTTTCGTTTTCATGCTAGCTCCTAAGTTTGAATTCTTGTATTATATTCAGTTTATATTCAGTTCTGATTTTGTCTAAAGCATAAAGCATAAAAAGTAACTCC
The DNA here is from genome assembly GCA_005876975.1 of Drosophila orena. Lineage (NCBI taxonomy): Eukaryota > Metazoa > Arthropoda > Insecta > Diptera > Drosophilidae > Drosophila > Drosophila orena. Next base: position 45,422 of record VCKV01000154.1, read on the forward strand.
TAATCTTTCATTGTCACGGCTCCGCCTGACACCTGATTAGTAAAAGCCGCGCGCGTTAATCGCCAACCCTTTTCATAATTTATATGTCTGCTCCAATGATCAGATAAATACGACCAGGTTTATTAAAATCGGGGTCCGCTAATTTAAAACTCTTCCATTTTTTCTGATCAACATTAATTGTGCTGACTGGAAGCGCTTTTATTAGTTTTAGAAAAATGAGTGCTTCAATTTCCATTTTTTTTTGAGAATGTTTTATTGAAATTATTGCTTTGTGCTTGGAGATTCACGTTTCTGTGGAAGATGTGAATTTGAATTTGAGAACCGCTTTCAATCAAAGCTCCTAATTTTTGAAAACCTCCATTTTCTGACTTCACTTGAATCAAAGCCGTGGCTAACAAGGCTTGCCCTGTTGTTCTACACGTATTCACTTCTTCTGGATTATTACCTGTAAGGTGAAGTAACGTGTGGTGAGGTTTTCGAACAGAGCTGCTCGCTTGTACATTTTTTATTAAACGGATGCTTCAGACATCTTAGGCAAATCCGATTTTTGTCTTACCCAGTCAGACCGTTCTGCTGGATTCATTATTTTAAATTTATGGCATTGAATTAAATAATGCCCCGGTAGTTTACAATATACACAATTGTCACTATACTTTTTGTGAATGTATGTGTTAATCATTTTCTTTACAGAGTTAACTTCCTGTGAAAATGAAGATATTGAATTGAGCCTTTGCTCTAAAAAGTCCATAACATCAGAGAGTGCCTGTATCTCTTTTTTTTTTTTTGACATGGCTTTCAAATAAGTTGAGCGACTCTTTATTAAATTTTCGAAGAATTATGTGAGCAAAAATTGCATCCACATCTTCCGATAATTGTGCCTTTAATTTTATGATATATATAGACTCATTAATGGTGTCAATAAATGTTTTTATTTGTTTATTTGACTCCAAATTTAAACTTAGCATATCCATAAGCCTATTCATATGTTCAGAGAAAATGTGTCTTTTATTCTCATACCGCTTGGTTAAAAATTCCCAGGTGGCTTCATAATTTGCCAGAGCCAAGCAATAAATGAGTTACCATCGAACTATTAAAAAAAATATGGTTAAATATTTTATTCCAAAGAAATTCTATTTTGTTTTTTCTTATTTGAAGGAAATCTAGACTATTATCTATTAGTTTTGACGTCTCTTCTAGATATATTCTCAATTGCCCAACATTTCTACAGAATGCCTGCTCTACTTTAGACGCGTTGTCACTCGATATACCCTGCGACATACCCTGTGTCTCCTGAATACCCATTTTCTCAGGATTTGCTTTAGGGACTGGGTTATCTACGGAACTACCTTTATTCTTTTCATCTTTTATTTTTATCTGTGTCAACGCCATCATTATTACATCATACTGCTTGGTGTTAAAATATTCATGATCGACAATGCCGATCTTAAATAAATTGCTATGATTAGCAACGAATAATTTTTGTAGTTCTTCTACTTTAAAAAATTCTTTCTTACTAAAAATTGGTTTTATTTCCAACTTTCTGCGTTGGCAGGCCTGGTTTTTTCTTCCTTCTCTCTAGTTGACGTCGATGCTAACGATGTTCTTTTTTGAGTTGATAGCACTTAGGCACTCTTTTTTTTGTGCACTTTTTAATTTATTATGCTCTTATGGCATTTATTTTGATAACTTTTGATACCGTTCGTATAAACGTTTTTTTCACTTGCTGATGTATGACCTCAAGAACGCCAAACCATAATTTATTATGGTTACAAAGCAGCCTTTAGCTATTTAGACTATAAGGTGCTTGTTTTATTTTTAAAACATAAAAGATTCTTGTGTATCTTTTTGCTTTTTTAATTTTATACTCTGTTCCTAACCTTTGGTAGGGGGAAACAAGAGCTAATTATTTTTGCTACCTTCAGCTGCAAGATTAACTTTGCAACGCTTAAAGGAGCTGGCCTTTCTTTGAGTCCCTTACCGTAGAGGGGGAAACTGCAAAGTCGAAGTTTATATTTTTTCTAAGGCTCGATTGACCAAAATGTAAAGAGGTTGCAAAATAAGCAAACGTCTACATTTGTTGAGTTGATGTTTCAAACTCAATTTTATTTCTCTAAGTCCTGCTTAGGTAGCTAATATGAAATTTACATGTTCTAATCTTATCTCTAACTAGACCAACGCAGTGGCCATTTGTTCCCCAAACATGGAACGGATTGTAAGTGCGCGAATTTTCCACTGCACGCATTCCTTATCTACAAGAAAATGCGATACGACCGCTTGCATCGTTGTTTAAGCGATGAACCTACGCAGGAGTTCGTGGTATTTTTAATATATCTCTAACGCTCAAGAGTTGTATATGGCCCTGCTCATGCAGTTTTGTCATCTTTTGGAACTGTGCCGAATGTCGATGCGATCATAAATCGGCTCGATTTGACGTACAGCGACAAACGCCCAATACAAGTCATCGAGCAAGAACTAGGTACCCTCAGACAGGGAAGCCTCACACTGCTTCAATACTTTGATGAGGTCGAGAAAAAACTCACCTTGCTTACCAATAAGGCAACAACGGCTCTGTGCGAGTAAGGTCGACGACGATACCATCTTAGAGTACGACTCGTTTGCTATCAATTTTGTAGAGAAAATCCCTGCTACCCGTCATCAAATGAAGAGTAGCAGGGATCGACATGAAACTCCGACCATTCAAGGGATTAAACGGCGTCCGCCCGGTGGAGTCCCCATTTGCAATCCATTCGATTCATGGCGTGACTACAATCACCAAAAAATGTTTTGTGTCAATCTTTAACCTTAAAGCCACGTTCTTCATACTACCAGATTTGACTTCCTTTGACGCGATCGTTGGCATCGACCTGTTAAAACAGGCCGGCGCGTCGCTTTGCCTAGCTCCCGGTCAGCTCAAATGGGGCTCCGAAGTAGAGCACATTGATTTTCACACTTGCCCCGATGTCAATTTTACCAACGTAGATTGCTCGGACGCACCACCCTTAATTAAGGGTGCTTTTTTAAAAATGCTCGGGAGTAGGAAAAAAGCTTTCGCTGATCCTAACGAGGCTCTTCCTTAAAACTACGTCGGTGGTAGCCACCATCCGGACGATTGACGAGGAGCCCATTTATGCCAAACTGTACCCATATCCCATGGTAGCATCTGATTTCGTCAACGGCGAGATGGTTAAAAATGGCATTATCCAAAAGTCGAAGTCCCCCTACAACAACCCAATATGGGTCGTAGACAAAAAGGGCAGCCGCGAAACGGGCCAGTACTTTTGGTACTGGAATTTCGCTAATTGAATGAACGGACGGTACCAGACAGATACCCCATGCCAAATATCTCAATGATATTGGGAAATCTTGGAAGAGCCAAATACTTCACGACACTCGATCTAAAGTCCGGCTATCACCAAATCACGCTCGCTGGACGCGACCGTGAGAAGACGTCATTCACAGTAAACGGGGGGAAGTATGAGTTCAGGAATGCTGCAAGCATTTTCCAAAACAATTGACGATATTCTGCGAGAGCAGATCGGCAAGTTCTGCTACGTTTACGTCGATGACGTCATCATCTTTTCGAAAGATGGAAATGCCCACATGATGCAAACATGAGAATATCGGCAGAAAAGTCCCGTTTTTTTAAGAAAAGCGTGAGCTTCCTAGGGTTTATCGTCACCAACAATGGTGCGGCGACTGACCCAGAGAAAGTCAAAGCCATAAAAGAAGTTCCGGAGCCCAAAAATGTATTTGAGGTAGGGTCATTCTTAGGCTTGGCCAGCTACTATCGATGCTTCATCAAAGATTTCGCATTGATAGCGAGGCCCATTTCGGATATACTGAAGGGCGAAAATGGATATCGATAAAGGCATAAGTGACACAGTGGAGTTGATCATGCTGGCCACTGCCAGATATAACAAATCAATCCATTCTGTCATTAACAAGAAACCGGCCGGGCCCATGTGGGCAGATCCGGACGATCCGCAGGATGATCCACAGGAAAAAATTTAAAACGCCCAAAATGCGACCAGAGATCGAGAACAGATCTGCTGCTTCTCGGCAGAACAGAGTGTTCCAAAGTGGCGATAAAGTCCTAGTAAAGTCAAACAGGCGACTAGGCAACAAGCTCACTCCCTTATGCGAGGAGAGGACCATCGAGGCGGACTTGGGAACCACAGTCCTAATTAAAGGGAGGGTGGTCCACAAAGACAACCTCAAGTAACCCGAGCAGGTCCCAGTTGCGGATCCCTTGGAGTTTTCTTTATTTTCCAATTCATAGCCACTTGGCATATTTTTTATAACACGTCTTAGTATAGTTCATTTTATATCCTCTATTTACTATTATTGGTGGTGGACAACTCCATTCAGAATTCGTGTTAATCAATCACACATATTACAGGTCGTTTCCAACGCTTCTACTTTGTCTTCTGACTGCCATGACATCGGCCCATATTACCGACTACTCCCGAGCAAATTACATTCCCGTCATCGACGGTAGAGTCTTAGTCTGGGAGGAATTCGCTTACGTTAAATACTCAGCCAATATCTCTGAGTATAGGCGGGTAATGGAGGAAACCGACAGCATGCCCGATATGTTTGCCCAATCCCACATGAGAAAGCTCCTGAACATCGACATCGCTCATCTCCGTGATATGCTTGACTCGCTGAGCGTCCATCACTGAGTAGCCAGGAGCTTAGACTTTCTGGGAACTGCGTTAAAGGTGCGCCTGTGGCACACCATGATACGGTGTTAAGGTTAGAGGATAATTTGGTGGCGGAATGCGATGAAGAAATACGCACCGTCAAGAACTGCTCCATAACACCAGGGGTCACGTTCTGTCAACTATCCACAAAGGACTCGTGCGCTGGAGAACTCCACGCGGGTGTCCAATTGTCCAATGACCAGCTCCCGCCAAATTGCTGACACAGCGTTTGACCGGAAGCCCTCACATAGCCGGCAAGCTCTTCATGTTGGCGGAGGCCGCTATGAAGCTGCTTTATGTTAGCTCTTAAGTTCAGTTAGATTTCAACCATAATAAAGGTCACTCGCTCATAATACTGACTCCATCTAAAGCTGCATTTATTGAATTGGTTGTCTAGCCCTAAGGGCAGACGATAAGGGAGAGAGTTCTCCCATCATATACTGAACGCATTCAGGGACGGCGCCGCGCAACGCATCGGCCAACGCACCACCTGGAGCAGAAGATCTCCAGCCGAGAAGCCAGAGAAGAAGATCTCCGATACACACAGCCCTAGCAGAGCAACCGACTACATCGGCGCTGACGTCTTCACCCTTCTCTACGGACTGCGGCGAGGGACAACCTATGGAATACCCATAAAATATAATTTGTACATAAAATTCTTGTTCTGTTGGGCACAATTTGCTTGGTTAAAAACTTATGCATCCCATTAAATTAACTGTACCTTGAATTGACTTTACTGCTGTTTCTTTTTCTATATATTTACCATTAAGCAAATTCGTATTCATAATGTTGATAGTTGAGTCGGTATCAATAGTTACTTTGTAAACTTTGTTGTTCAACATTATCCTGTTGATGAAAATTTTCATCTACTTCCATCTCACTTTGTGCAGTACCTTCCCCAGTTCTTTTCTTAGCTGGTTGTTGGGTAGATTGATTATTTTGTTGATTATTGTATTTACATTTTTGCTCATCCTGCCTTCTACCATCTGCAAATTCCTGCCTCAACTGTTGTTGGTATTGAGCATTATTCTGATTATAATTTTGTTATTGTTATTGTTGGTTATTTTCATTTTGATAATTCTGATTTGGATAACTCCTTTGACCTTGATATAATTAATTATAATTTTGATTTTTATGTTTTTACCATCATTATTGGCACTCTTTTTATTTTTATCATGGGCATCTTCATAATAGTACAATCCTTCTTCCTGAGCTACTTTAATTAAATTATCTATGGTTAAAATATCATGTGTTGCCAACTGCATATAAAGTGTGTCTGGCAATTTTTGTTGTATAGCCTTTTAATTGTGTTCAATAATGACATTTTATAGGACATTTAATTAATTTCACAAATATCAAGTGATAACTTATCAAAAACAATATTGCTTCTGTATTAAATATCGTCACAAAACTTAGACTTAACTTAGTAGACCTCCTTGAAAATTCGTGTTGTAGACTTTTCGTATTAGCTCCTCGTATTTTTTCACTTTTGAAAAACTTCACAGATTTTTGTTGAATCGTGTTGAGTCAAAACTTTTTTTTTATTTTATTCCGCAATTCGTATTACCGGATTGCGCCAATAAAATTTTATTTGAAACGGTAATCAGATCAATAAATTTATAGCTCCGCAATATTGATGAACTCATCCACATTTGATTTGTGAAATAACAGAGTTTATATACAATATACAAAATCTTGGGTTACATAAGTGATTCGAATTTGATATTTCTACATTTAGACCATTGTATTCTACACTAGCAGTGCATTGGTGGGTAACAAATTCACAAAAGATTTTAACAGATTTAACTGTTTAAATTTTGAAAAAGATTCCTTAATTATTATGCGGTATTCTTGCTTATATAAATTATTTTTCTTTCATCATTCTTTTTCATTGTTATTTCCTTGCGAATTTAAATTACCCAGCGTTTTTTAAGTATTTTGTTATTAGAAAGAACATCTTCGTTTTGCTTACTACATTTTTAAGTTAATATAATAACATATCCATTCTTACACCCACAACCCTCCATAAGATAATTATAAGCAACACACACTAGTATAAAAATCATATACACACATTAATGTCTAAACACAAAATATTAAAGTCTAAGCACAAAATGTAATCAAAAATGAGAGCCCTTCAATAACCTTGGTCACAGCGTCATATCCCAAGCCCCCTTTCCCATAGTTCGCGAATCATAAACATGGACTCTTGTCGCTTTTGCCGCTTTTATAAACCAGACTCTTCTGTCGCCTAACCATTTGCATTCGACAATTTGGCTAGCCAACTGAATAATATACTACGCCTACGCCTACACACTTGTCCAATTACTCTTATTTCTCAGAAGAAGAGTTGGAAGAGTGCCAACAGATGTTTACAAATCAACTCTCTTAAACTTCGCTCTTTGCCCACTCCAAATTCCTATAAAAAGCAGCATGTCTCATGTCCAAGTTGTTCAGTACTGAGTACGTTATCAACCCCGGTAACTCGCTAAGCCATCTTCAACCTCCAGTTGTATTGTCCAATTCGGTGATAATCCAAAGGCTCTAGTTCTTCTTCCATTATTTGGAATAAATAAAAGTTTAATAATTGTGTAAAAAATTCAATCGTGTTTTTTATTATATCAAACCCTCGGTCTGAAATCATAAATTGCGCAGTCGGTAGGATAAAAAGAAAAGTTGTGGAGACTCGTTCAAAAATCAATCTAGTGACAAAAGATCCTTGTACGACCAAGCGTATGTTTTAGCGATTAAACCACGCGAATCGGCGCTAAGTAAACGTAAATCGTAATACAACGAACCCTTTTTTATCCGCAAAAGAACTACGTATAGCCAACCTACGGCATACGATTAACAAAAGTGTAAAACATAAAAACTCTAAGCTAACCATGGCAACCGAGAAATCCAACTATTATCAGAATCTCACTTGAATCAAGCCTTAAGTCAAATTAGGCAAATACCTTCATTCAGTGGTGACACCCAAGAACTCAGTGCCTTTATACGAAGGATCGAGTTCATACTCCAACTGTACCCAACAACGGACCCCAGACAAAACATGTATTCTTCATCGCAATTGAGATGCAACTCGCAGGAGATGCCCAACGAGTATCACAATTATCCGAGCAACAACCTGGCCAACTCTAATGAAGGCACTCATCAGTGAATACAAAACGCAAATACCATGTGAAGAATTACTCCGTCGCCTCTACAATACACCCTTCAACGGAAGTATCCGTAAGTTCGTCGAAGAATTAGAAACTAAATCATTCACAATTTCAAATAAGCTTATGCTAGAAAATAATATTAACAACACCTTATTGTACACAAATGCATACAGTTAAAGATAAGAAAATTGCCCCAATCCACCCCAAACTTTTAAGAATAAAGGAAATTATCAAAATTTCGCGAATAATGCTATCCACAATACAAATAAATCAAATTTCAACAATAATCCAAAACCTACTGTATCAAACCAGAACCAGAATTAGGGTAGAGCCCAGAACCCTTTTAATTACCAACAACAAAATAGTAATGCACCAAACCCTCCCGACAAACGACAGAGAGAAAGTGCTAGTGACCAATACAAAATGGACAAAAGCGAAAATTTTCTTCAACCAGCCTCGGAATCATAAAGCGATCCAGAGGAAGAAGTAATCCATTCTTAAAAATTAAATTAAATAATATCAGCCTCAAATGCCTAGTAGACACTGGCTCGTCTATTAATATCATGAAACAAAACTTCTTTAATATCCCAATCAAATTCCTAAAATGAAAGTCCATACTATAAATGGAACTATAGTATTGAACCAAAGTGTTCCATTGCATTCAAGCAAACTTTGTCCGACTAAACAAACATTTTTTATTCACAAATTACTCAGAAAAATATGATTTACTATTAGGCAGAAACTATTTAGAATCAACCAACACACAAATTAACTATTCAACAAACAGTGAATATAAATAGCTACTCATTTAAAATGTGGTACGACCACATTCAAACAAATGAACCCAAGGTTACCAATGAGTACCGTGAGTCATCTAATATAGAGGAAACCACTCTACATAACCCAAAAAAGGAAAAAATTCTCCGTAAAATTAATCGAAAACCCCACTTAAAACCAGATGAGCCAAAGCCATCTAATCCGGAAGAATCAAAGACTACCAATGAGTGTCTCAAATCTTCTGAAGAAACTCCTATTTTTACCCTTTACATAGAAGAAGCCCTTCTAGTAACGTCCTCTAACTACGCCTTAAACGACGAGTTAAAAAGAATCTAACGTATTCAGATTATAACATCTAAATACGGAAGAAAGAGAACAACTTTCACACGTTTTGCTCGAATACAGTGAATATCAATTCAGTACAAAATTTGACCTTCACAAGTACGATTAAACACTCTATTCATACAAAACACGAAGACCCTATCTATAAAATACCATATAAAGACCCCCAGGCATTTGACCAAGAAGTTAATAAACAAATCAATGAATGATAGAACAAAAAATAATTAGGAAATCTAAATCCCCCTATTGTGCTTCTGGCAAACCAAAATTTCGATTAGTTATACACTATCGTAACCTCAATAAATAACAATACTTCACAACTATTGATCTAGCTAAAGGTTTCCATCAAACTTAAACGACCAACAGTCAATACCTAAAACCGCATTCTCAACAAAACATGACACTACGAATATACTCGATGACCTTCGGTTTAAAAAAAGGCACTAGCAACCTTTCAATGTTGCATGAACAACCTTCTAGAAGATTTAATCTATAAGGATTGTTTAGTCTACCTAGATGATATTATCATTTACTCACTTCACTGGAGGACACACATCATATCATAATATCTTTTATTCCACAAAGCACCCTCCTGCCTTCCAACCACCCTCCCATCCCTCTCATCGATACCAACCATTTCGTTATTCTAATCCTTTCACTTCTGCTCGTGCTTCGAACAACTAGAGATGGCCAGCACTACGATAAATTCACGCTGAACTTGCTGTTATCGCTAACTTTTAT
>VCKV01000155.1:0-7500 GCA_005876975.1 Drosophila orena
GCACATTTTCCTTTATACATACAATAAATATTCATTTTTCATATGTTTTATATTTAATTTCCTTAGATTTTTGTCAAAATCATATGCATACATAAGTTTGGAACAATTCGAGAGGTCGGCAACCACTGCCTACCTATAGTAGTTTTTGAACCCTCTGTCGATCACAGCGTCGCTTACACTACTATTACCTCCCACTTATATGGGTTTTCTCTATAATACTAAGAGAATATAAGTATATTTCTGCATCTTTTCCTTTATACATATAATAAATATTCATTTTCATATGTTTTATATTTAATTTCCTTATATTTTTGTCAAAATGCATATGCATACATAAGTTTTTAACAATTCGAGAGGTCGGCAACACTGCCTACCTATAGTAGTTTTTGAACCCTCTGTCGATCACAGCGTCGCTACACTACTATTACCTTCCACTTATATAGGTTTTCTCTATAATACTAAGAAATATAGGAATATTTCTGCATTTCTTCCTTTATACATATAATAAATATTCATTTTTATATGTTCAACATTTGACATACGTGTGTATTATTAAAAGAATATACGAATATTTCATATATTTCTCTTTATTTATATATAAATGTATTAGTTTATACTTTATTCATATGATAAATATGAAAAGTCTTTATTTCAATAATATGATAGGGACAATATCATATGCGTCACTAAATTGATGACGGTATTTGGCAACTGACTTGATTTCTTTATATTCTTTATTTCAATAATATGATAGGGACAATATCATATGCGTCACTAAATTGATGACGGTATTTGGCAACTGACTTGATTTCTTTATATTCTTTATTTCAATAATATGATAGGGACAATATCATATGCGTCACTAAATTGATGACGGTATTTGGCAACTGACTTGATTTCTTTATATTCTTTATTTCAATAATATGATAGGGACAATATCATATGCGTCACTAAATTGATGACGGTATTTGGCAACTGACTTGATTACTTTATATTCTTTATTTCAATAATATGATAGGGACAATATCATATGCGTCACTAAATTGATGACGGTATTTGGCAACTGACTTGATTTCTTTATATTCTTTATTTCAATAATATGATAGGGACAATATCATATGCGTCACTAAATTGATGACGGTATTTGGCAACTGACTTGATTTCTTTATATTCTTTATTTCAATAATATGATAGGGACAATATCATATGCGTCACTAAATTGATGACGGTATTTGGCAACTGACTTGATTTCTTTATATTCTTTATTTCAATAACATGATAGGGACAATATCATATGCGTCACTAAATTGATGACGGTATTTGGCAACTGACTTGATTTCTTTATATTCTTTATTTCAATAATATGATAGGGACAATATCATATGCGTCACTAAATTGATGACGGTATTTGGCAACTGACTTGATTTCTTTATATTCTTTATTTCAATAATATGATAGGGACAATATCATATGCGTCACTAAATTGATGACGGTATTTGGCAACTGACTTGATTTCTTTATATTCTTTATTTCAATAATATGATAGGGACAATATCATATGCGTCACTAAATTGATGACGGTATTTGGCAACTGACTTGATTACTTTATATTCTTTATTTCAATAATATGATAGGGACAATATCATATGCGTCACTAAATTGATGACGGTATTTGGCAACTGACTTGATTTCTTTATATTCTTTTTTTCAATAATATGATAGGGACAATATCATATGCGTCACTAAATTGATGACGGTATTTGGCAACTGACTTGATTTCTTTATATTCTTTATTTCAATAATATGATAGGGACAATATCATATGCGTCACTAAATTGATGACGGTATTTGGCAACTGACTTGATTTCTTTATATTCTTTATTTCAATAATATGATAGGGACAATATCATATGCGTCACTAAATTGATGACGGTATTTGGCAACTGACTTGATTTCTTTATATTCTTTATTTCAATAATATGATAGGGACAATATCATATGCGTCACTAAATTGATGACGGTATTTGGCAACTGACTTGATTTCTTTATATTCTTTATTTCAATAATATGATAGGGACAATATCATATGCGTCACTAAATTGATGACGGTATTTGGCAACTGACTTGATTTCTTTATATTCTTCATTTCAATAATATGATAGGGACAATATCATATGCGTCACTAAATTGATGACGGTATTTGGCAACTGACTTGATTTCTTTATATTCTTTATTTCAATAATATGATAGGGACAATATCATATGCGTCACTAAATTGATGACGGTATTTGGCAACTGACTTAATTTCTTTATATTCTTTATTTTTATAATATGATAGGGACAATATCATATGCGTCACTAAATTGATGACGGTATTTGGCAACTGACTTGATTTCTTTATATTCTTTATTTCAATAATATGATAGGGACAATATCATATGCGTCACTAAATTGATGACGGTATTTGGCAACTGACTTAATTTCTTTATATTCTTTATTTTTATGATATGATAGGGACAATATCATATGCGTCACTAAATTGATGACGGTATTTGGCAACTGACTTGATTTCTTTATATTCTTTATTTCAATAATATGATAGGGACAATATCATATGCGTCAGTCACTAAATTGATGACGAGACGCGTTTGGCTACTCTCCTCCGAGGAGGACTCCTCCAAGGAGGACTCCTCCTCCTGCGAAAGAAGCATAAGCTTCTTCTTTATATCGAATCATCAAGCAAAGGATAAGCTTCAGTGGATCGCAGTATGGCAGCTGCTCAACCACTTACAACACCTTGCCTGTTACAAAAGTCGTTTACAATTGATTCTAGGCTTTGTCATTGTATTAAATAATGCTTTTATATGTAACTAGCGCGGCATCAGGTGATCGAAGATCCTCCCAATTTACTATGTTACAAATTACATTGGCATCACATCCATTGTCGTTTATAAAGTAAATTATAAACTTTAAATGGTTTAGAAGCCATACAATGCAAATTGCCCCTTATTTATCATTGCAGTCCAGCACGGATACGACCTTAGAGGCGTTCAGGCATAATCCAACGGACGTAGCGTCATACCACTGTTCGCTCGAACAAGTATTGTGCCATTGGTCCGTACCTGCGGTTCCTCTCGTACTACGCAGGAATGCTGTCGCAACAACGTTTTGTCATTAGTAGGGTAAAACTAACCTGTCTCACGACGGTCTAAACCCAGCTCACGTTCCCTTGCATGGGTGAACAATCCAACGCTTGGTGAATTTTGCTTCACAATGATAGGAAGAGCCGACATCGAAGGATCAAAAAGCGACGTCGCTATGAACGCTTGGCCGCCACAAGCCAGTTATCCCTATGGTAACTTTTCTGACACCTCTTGTTAAAAACTCTTTAAACCAAAAGGATCGATAGGCCGAGCTTTTGCTGTCCCTGTGTGTACTGAACACCGAGATCAAGTCAGCATTTGCCCTTTTGCTCTATGTGTGGTTTCTGTCCGCACTGAGCTGGCCTTGGGACACCTCCGTTATTATTTGAGAGATGTACCGCCCCAGTCAAACTCCCTACCTGGCAATGTCCTTGAATTGGATCATACCTGAGTAATTGGAGTTATACCAAATTTTCAAATCAAAAATACATAAATGCATCGTTTTATTAAAGAATTTGTTTGCGATTATATAACAAACTCGTGATACTTTGATCAAGAAGCTTGCATCAAAACCCAATACCATAAGATATAATAAATATATCCGTATAATGGCTAGGAAATGATACACGTTCCATTTAATCAAGTAAGTAAGGAAACAATAAGAGTAGTGGTATTTCATTGACGATACCAAACCGAGGTCTAATATCTCCCACTTATTCTACACCTCTTATGTCTCCTTACACTGCCAGATTAGAGTCAAGCTCAAAAGGGTCTTCTTTCCCCGCTAATTATTCCAAGCCCGTTCCCTTGGCTGTGGTTTCGCTAGATAGTAGATAGGGACAGTAGGAATCTCGTTAATCCATTCATGCGCGTCACTAATTAGATGACGAGGCATTTGGCTACCTTAAGAGAGTCATAGTTACTCCCGCCGTTGACCCGCGCTTACTTGAATTTCTTCACTTTGACATTCAGAGCACTGGGCAGAAATCACATTGTGTCAACACCCGCTAGGGCCATCACAATGCTTTGTTTTAATTAGACAGTCGGATTCCCCAAGTCCGTGCCAGTTCTGAATTGATTGTTAATTGATAATCGTTATAATTAATAAGAACTAATTGGTTTGACCCAAATAGTATTCTTAAAAATTTTAGCAAGAAAGTTCCACAATTGGCTACGTAACTAAACTATCCGGGGAACAAGTAACTAACATAAATGCTAGAAACTCTATTTACCCAGAACGAGCACATAAACCATGTTATTGTTTCCCAATCAAGCCCGACTATCTCAATCTTCAGAGCCAATCCTTATCCCGAAGTTACGGATCTAATTTGCCGACTTCCCTTACCTACATTATTCTATCGACTAGAGACTCTTCACCTTGGAGACCAGCTGCGGATATTGGTACGGCCTGTTGAGAAGTTTGCGTGTCCCCACCATAAATTTTCAAGGTCCGAGGAGAAAATATCGACACAACAGTATATGTCATGCTCTTCTAGCCCATCTACCATATCTCTCTGCGAAAGACTTCCATGGTAGTACGGCTATAAAACAGAAAAGAAAACTCTTCCGATATCTCTCGACGGCTTCTTTATGGTCGTTCCTGTTGCCAGGATGAGCACGAGGCCCATATTTAATAACAAACGGATACTCAACAGGTTACGGAATTGGAACCGTATTCCCTTTCGTTCAAAATTATTCAAGTGTATTATTTTCGCTTTGTTTATGTAATTTGGCATTTTTATATTACTTGAAAATTTTCGGCTTTCGCCTTGAACTTAGGACCGACTAACTCGTGATCAACCACTGTTCACACGAAACCCTTCTCCACTTCAGTCCTCCAAGGTCTCATTCGATTATTTGCTACTACCACCAAGATCTGTACCAATGGCAGCTCCATGCAGGCTTACGCCAAACACTTCTACGCATACCATTGTACCTTCCTACTCACTAAAGTTTCAAAATTTATATCACAAGTAATATAAATCATCTACTTTAGCGGTAATGTATAGGTATACAACTTAAGCGCCATCCATTTTAAGGGCTAGTTGCTTCGGCAGGTGAGTTGTTACACACTCCTTAGCGGATTTCGACTTCCATGATCACCGTCCTGCTGTTTTAAGCAACCAACGCCTTTCATGGTATCTGCATGAGTTGTTAATTTGGGCACCGTAACATTACGTTTGGTTCATCCCACAGCGCCAGTTCTGCTTACCAAAAGTGGCCCACTGGGCACATTATATCATAACCTTAAACTTCATATCAAGAAAGTTAAGGTTCTTACCCATTTAAAGTTTGAGAATAGGTTAAGATCGTTTCGACCCTAAGGCCTCTAATCATTCGCTTTACCAGATAAGATTATTTTATATAATATTAAAATGCACCAGCTATCCTGAGGGAAACTTCGGAAGGAACCAGCTACTAGATGGTTCGATTGGTCTTTCGCCCCTATACTCAATTCTGACAATCGATTTGCACGTCAGAACTGTTTCGGTCTTCCATCAGGGTTTCCCCTGACTTCAACCTGATCAAGTATAGTTCACCATCTTTCGGGTCACAGCATATATGCTCAAGGTACGTTCCAGTTAGAGGCATAAATAATATAAATATACATTATACATAACTATATAGAACGCCCCGGGATTGTGTTAATTAACTATAAATAGTTAAAAAACTAATCCCATTATTAGTCAAGTTAATTACGCTATTAGGTTTATATCCCAATAACTTGCACATATGTTAGACTCCTTGGTCCGTGTTTCAAGACGGGTCCCGAAGGTATCCTGAATCTTTCGCATTGTTAATCATACAAGTGCATATAATAAACACAAAAATCAATGATAATTATGCCATCATATAATTCCGAAAAATTAACGCACTGTAATCATATTAATCTATCAGCACTTTATCAAATTAATAACATTTATTCTGTGTTAAAATGCAAGCAATTTAATTCGAATAAACTATAAGTTATATTTTATGATAAATTTGGTATATGCTAATAGATTACAATGTCCTTATATGGAAAAAATGCACACTATCCTCATAATATTATTTAAATATTACAATTTTAATGATGAATTTTCCATAACGGATATTCAGGTTCATCGGGCTTAACCTCTAAGCAGTTTCACGTACTGTTTAACTCTCTATTCAGAGTTCTTTTCAACTTTCCCTCACGGTACTTGTTTACTATCGGTCTCATGGTTATATTTAGTTTTAGATGGAGTTTACCACCCACTTAGTGCTGCACTATCAAGCAACACGACTCTTTGGAAACATCATCTAGTAATCATTAACGTTATACGGGCCTGGCACCCTCTATGGGTAAATGGCCTCATTTAAGAAGGACTTAAATCATTAATTTCTCATACTAGAATATTGACGCTCCATACACTGCATCTCACATTTGCCATATAGACAAAGTGACTTAGTGCTGAACTGTTTTCTTTTCGCTCGCCGCTACTAAGAAAATCCTTGTTAGTTTCTTTTCCTCCCCTAATTAATATGCTTAAATTCAGGGGGTAGTCCCATATGAGTTGAGGTTGTATATAACTTTTTCTTGCCATTAATTCTTTATATATAATGATAAAAACATTTTATGAAATTCGTTATAAAATAAATTTCCATTAATTCTTGTAGCAAAGTGTTTTCCATTAACGAACCAACGAAGAATAATAACATAACCAAGTTCTTTCTTTTTCCGAATCATTAATAAGAGACAATTCTAGATGAAAAATAATTCAATTTTTTATGCTAGACATTTCTCAGTATTATTTGATCGAAAAAGAAAATATTTCTCTTCGTTTTTCACATCCAATTGTGAGATAATGTTTTTCATATATATTTTTTAATATTATGAATAAAATTATTATTTATCCAATAATATACCATATGCTTATAAAATTTATAAACAACTTAATTAGCATAGTCTTACAACCCTCAACCATATGTAGTCCAAGCAGCACTATAAAATTAATTAAAGTACATAACAGCATGGACTGCGATATGCGTTCAAAATGTCGATGTTCATGTGTCCTGCAGTTCACACGATGACGCACAGTTTGCTGCGTTCTTCATCGACCCATGAGCCGAGTGATCCACCGCTTAGAGTTTTATAATTCATTTTTATATAATGTCAATA
Organism: Drosophila orena; assembly: GCA_005876975.1. Taxonomy (NCBI): domain Eukaryota; kingdom Metazoa; phylum Arthropoda; class Insecta; order Diptera; family Drosophilidae; genus Drosophila; species Drosophila orena. The sequence continues at coordinate 7,285 of VCKV01000155.1, forward strand.
TTGTTTTTATTGAAAGAAATTAAAAATACACCATTTTACTGGCATATATCAATTCCTTCAATAAATGTATTTTTATACCTAAAATAAATGCTGCGAAATGTCTTAGTTTCATATAAGCATTATGTATCATATAATCTGGTTATTTACGGTTTATATTTAACTATGTTTGGGCGATACATACTGCAATTTATATAAAACATTAACCTGATGGGTGCC
>VCKV01000155.1:10000-39460 GCA_005876975.1 Drosophila orena
ACCATAACTGATATAATGAGCCTTTTGCGGTTTCACTTTTAATTCGTGTGTACTTAGACATGCATGGCTTAATCTTTGAGACAAGCATATAACTACTGGCAGGATCAACCAGAATAATGTTTCTTTCTTCATATTTCATTCATATTTTTTGAATTGAAATAAGCAATATAAATATTATAGATTTCCATTTTATATAATTCCATTTATTTTATCATATTGAAAAATACTTCAATATTTTGCCTTTGGGTAAAATTTTAAATCTCTATTAATTCGATTACGGCCATTTTTATATAGCATTCGTATTCGTATATTCCATTCTTATTTTATACTTGTTTCACCATTATTAACAAGTTCATATAATAATAAATTATTATAATATATATATTTCTATAATTTTGTATTTATATTATACATATTTCATTCTAAAATATCATTTTGTTTCCAACATACATAATTATTGTATCCACACATGTACAATTTTTGATTAACCAATATAAATATTGAGTTAAATCATTTGCATTTTGATGATAAATTTAATATTTATCTTTTTCCATATAACTCTCTGGTAATATATAACATAAAACCGAGTGCATATGATTTTCTTTCTATATAATATTTGTAATATTTCCATCATGTAATAATATGAATATATTTATTATACCGCGGTAACGATATAATCTTCCAATCTTACGGCAGGTAATATATTATTAAATAAATAATAATAAATTTGCCTGCCTCCAAAAATTAACGATAATATATGGAAACGATTTGTTATTCTATGTATAATAGAAACTTGACTGTTGTTTCAACGATATTATCTAATGTCGTATATTCCTATTAACCGCGGAGCCAAGTCCCAATGTTCATAAGAACTGAGAAACAAATTTGTACGGAAAATAATATACTTTATTTATTGGTAAGTAACCAGGTCGGCAACCACTGCCTACCTATAGTAGTTTTTGAACCCGCTGTCCTCAAAGCGGGTATTTTCAATTCTGTTTGCCACTCAACTTACGTGTTATTCTCTTATATATTAAGAGAATATAGGAATATCATATTAAATTTTCAATTATTCATATATAATTGAATTAATTTTTCCATTATTCATATGATAAATATTCATTTTCATATGTTTTATATTTAATTTCCTTATATTTTTGTCAAAATCATATGCATACATAAGTTTTGAACAATTCGAGAGGTCGGCAACCACTGCCTACCTATAGTAGTTTTTGAACCCTCTGTCGATCACAGCGTCGCTTACACTACTATTACCTCCCACTTATATGGGTTTTCTCTATAATACTAAGAGAATATAAGTATATTTCTGCACATTTTCCTTTATACATACAATAAATATTCATTTTCATATGTTTTATATTTAATTTCCTTAGATTTTTGTCAAAATCATATGCATACATAAGTTTTGAACAATTCGAGAGGTCGGCAACCACTGCCGACCTATAGTAGTTTTTGAACCCTCTGTCGATCACAGCGTCGCTTACACTACTATTACCTCCCACTTATATGGGTTTTCTCTATAATACTAAGAGAATATAAGTATATTTCTGCACATTTTCATTTATACATACAATAAATATTCATTTTCATATGTTTTATATTTAATTTCCTTAGATTTTTGTCAAAATCATATGCATACATAAGTTTTGAACAATTCGAGAGGTCGGCAACCACTGCCTACCTATAGTAGTTTTTGAACCCTCTGTCGATCACAGCGTCGCTTACACTACTATTACCTCCCACTTATATGGGTTTTCTCTATAATACTAAGAGAATATAAGTATATTTCTGCATCTTTTCCTTTATACATATAATAAATATTCATTTTCATATGTTTTATATTTAATTTCCTTATATTTTTGTCAAAATGCATATGCATACATAAGTTTTTAACAATTCGAGAGGTCGGCAACCACTGCCTACCTATAGTAGTTTTTGAACCCTCTGTCGATCACAGCGTCGCTTACACTACTATTACCTTCCACTTATATAGGTTTTCTCTATAATACTAAGAGAATATAGGAATATTTCTGCATTTCTTCCTTTATACATATAATAAATATTCATTTTTATATGTTCAACATTTGACATACGTGTGTATTATTAAAAGAATATACGAATATTTCATATATTTCTCTTTATTTATATATAAATGTATTAGTTTATACTTTATTCATATGATAAATATGAAAAGATTTCCATTTTATATAATTCCATTTATTTTATCATATTGAAAAATACTTCAATATTTTGCCTTTGGGTAAAATTTTAAATCTCTATTAATTCGATTACGGCCATTTTTATATAGCATTCGTATTCGTATATTCCATTCTTATTTTATACTTGTTTCACCATTATTAACAAGTTCATATAATAATAAATTATTATAATATATATATTTCTATAATTTTGTATTTATATTATACATATTTCATTCTAAAATATCATTTTGTTTCCAACATACATAATTATTGTATCCACACATGTACAATTTTTGATTAACCAATATAAATATTGAGTTAAATCATTTGCATTTTGATGATAAATTTAATATTTATCTTTTTCCATATAACTCTCTGGTAATATATAACATAAAACCGAGTGCATATGATTTTCTTTCTATATAATATTTGTAATATTTCCATCATGTAATAATATGAATATATTTATTATACCGCGGTAACGATATAATCTTCCAATCTTACGGCAGGTAATATATTATTAAATAAATAATAATAAATTTGCCTGCCTCCAAAAATTAACGATAATATATGGAAACGATTTGTTATTCTATGTATAATAGAAACTTGACTGTTGTTTCAACGATATTATCTAATGTCGTATATTCCTATTAACCGCGGAGCCAAGTCCCAATGTTCATAAGAACTGAGAAACAAATTTGTACGGAAAATAATATACTTTATTTATTGGTAAGTAACCAGGTCGGCAACCACTGCCTACCTATAGTAGTTTTTGAACCCGCTGTCCTCAAAGCGGGTATTTTCAATTCTGTTTGCCACTCAACTTACGTGTTATTCTCTTATATATTAAGAGAATATAGGAATATCATATTAAATTTTCAATTATTCATATATAATTGAATTAATTTTTCCATTATTCATATGATAAATATTCATTTTCATATGTTTTATATTTAATTTCCTTATATTTTTGTCAAAATCATATGCATACATAAGTTTTGAACAATTCGAGAGGTCGGCAACCACTGCCTACCTATAGTAGTTTTTGAACCCTCTGTCGATCACAGCGTCGCTTACACTACTATTACCTCCCACTTATATGGGTTTTCTCTATAATACTAAGAGAATATAAGTATATTTCTGCACATTTTCCTTTATACATACAATAAATATTCATTTTCATATGTTTTATATTTAATTTCCTTAGATTTTTGTCAAAATCATATGCATACATAAGTTTTGAACAATTCGAGAGGTCGGCAACCACTGCCTACCTATAGTAGTTTTTGAACCCTCTGTCGATCACAGCGTCGCTTACACTACTATTACCTCCCACTTATATGGGTTTTCTCTATAATACTAAGAGAATATAAGTATATTTCTGCACATTTTCATTTATACATACAATAAATATTCATTTTCATATGTTTTATATTTAATTTCCTTAGATTTTTGTCAAAATCATATGCATACATAAGTTTTGAACAATTCGAGAGGTCGGCAACCACTGCCTACCTATAGTAGTTTTTGAACCCTCTGTCGATCACAGCGTCGCTTACACTACTATTACCTCCCACTTATATGGGTTTTCTCTATAATACTAAGAGAATATAAGTATATTTCTGCATCTTTTCCTTTATACATATAATAAATATTCATTTTCATATGTTTTATATTTAATTTCCTTATATTTTTGTCAAAATGCATATGCATACATAAGTTTTTAACAATTCGAGAGGTCGGCAACCACTGCCTACCTATAGTAGTTTTTGAACCCTCTGTCGATCACAGCGTCGCTTACACTACTATTACCTTCCACTTATATAGGTTTTCTCTATAATACTAAGAGAATATAGGAATATTTCTGCATTTCTTCCTTTATACATATAATAAATATTCATTTTTATATGTTCAACATTTGACATACGTGTGTATTATTAAAAGAATATACGAATATTTCATATATTTCTCTTTATTTATATATAAATGTATTAGTTTATACTTTATTCATATGATAAATATGAAAAGTCTTTATTTCAATAATATGATAGGGACAATATCATATGCGTCACTAAATTGATGACGGTATTTGGCAACTGACTTGATTTCTTTATATTCTTTATTTCAATAATATGATAGGGACAATATCATATGCGTCACTAAATTGATGACGGTATTTGGCAACTGACTTGATTTCTTTATATTCTTTATTTCAATAATATGATAGGGACAATATCATATGCGTCACTAAATTGATGACGGTATTTGGCAACTGACTTGATTTCTTTATATTCTTTATTTCAATAATATGATAGGGACAATATCATATGCGTCACTAAATTGATGACGGTATTTGGCAACTGACTTGATTACTTTATATTCTTTATTTCAATAATATGATAGGGACAATATCATATGCGTCACTAAATTGATGACGGTATTTGGCAACTGACTTGATTTCTTTATATTCTTTATTTCAATAATATGATAGGGACAATATCATATGCGTCACTAAATTGATGACGGTATTTGGCAACTGACTTGATTTCTTTATATTCTTTATTTCAATAATATGATAGGGACAATATCATATGCGTCACTAAATTGATGACGGTATTTGGCAACTGACTTGATTTCTTTATATTCTTTATTTCAATAATATGATAGGGACAATATCATATGCGTCACTAAATTGATGACGGTATTTGGCAACTGACTTGATTTCTTTATATTCTTTATTTCAATAATATGATAGGGACAATATCATATGCGTCACTAAATTGATGACGGTATTTGGCAACTGACTTGATTTCTTTATATTCTTTATTTCAATAATATGATAGGGACAATATCATATGCGTCACTAAATTGATGACGGTATTTGGCAACTGACTTGATTACTTTATATTCTTTATTTCAATAATATGATAGGGACAATATCATATGCGTCACTAAATTGATGACGGTATTTGGCAACTGACTTGATTTCTTTATATTCTTTTTTTCAATAATATGATAGGGACAATATCATATGCGTCACTAAATTGATGACGGTATTTGGCAACTGACTTGATTTCTTTATATTCTTTATTTCAATAATATGATAGGGACAATATCATATGCGTCACTAAATTGATGACGGTATTTGGCAACTGACTTGATTTCTTTATATTCTTTATTTCAATAATATGATAGGGACAATATCATATGCGTCACTAAATTGATGACGGTATTTGGCAACTGACTTGATTTCTTTATATTCTTTATTTCAATAATATGATAGGGACAATATCATATGCGTCACTAAATTGATGACGGTATTTGGCAACTGACTTGATTTCTTTATATTCTTTATTTCAATAATATGATAGGGACAATATCATATGCGTCACTAAATTGATGACGGTATTTGGCAACTGACTTGATTTCTTTATATTCTTCATTTCAATAATATGATAGGGACAATATCATATGCGTCACTAAATTGATGACGGTATTTGGCAACTGACTTGATTTCTTTATATTCTTTATTTCAATAATATGATAGGGACAATATCATATGCGTCACTAAATTGATGACGGTATTTGGCAACTGACTTAATTTCTTTATATTCTTTATTTTTATAATATGATAGGGACAATATCATATGCGTCACTAAATTGATGACGGTATTTGGCAACTGACTTGATTTCTTTATATTCTTTATTTCAATAATATGATAGGGACAATATCATATGCGTCACTAAATTGATGACGGTATTTGGCAACTGACTTAATTTCTTTATATTCTTTATTTTTATGATATGATAGGGACAATATCATATGCGTCACTAAATTGATGACGGTATTTGGCAACTGACTTGATTTCTTTATATTCTTTATTTCAATAATATGATAGGGACAATATCATATGCGTCAGTCACTAAATTGATGACGAGACGCGTTTGGCTACTCTCCTCCGAGGAGGACTCCTCCAAGGAGGACTCCTCCTCCTGCGAAAGAAGCATAAGCTTCTTCTTTATATCGAATCATCAAGCAAAGGATAAGCTTCAGTGGATCGCAGTATGGCAGCTGCTCAACCACTTACAACACCTTGCCTGTTACAAAAGTCGTTTACAATTGATTCTAGGCTTTGTCATTGTATTAAATAATGCTTTTATATGTAACTAGCGCGGCATCAGGTGATCGAAGATCCTCCCAATTTACTATGTTACAAATTACATTGGCATCACATCCATTGTCGTTTATAAAGTAAATTATAAACTTTAAATGGTTTAGAAGCCATACAATGCAAATTGCCCCTTATTTATCATTGCAGTCCAGCACGGATACGACCTTAGAGGCGTTCAGGCATAATCCAACGGACGTAGCGTCATACCACTGTTCGCTCGAACAAGTATTGTGCCATTGGTCCGTACCTGCGGTTCCTCTCGTACTACGCAGGAATGCTGTCGCAACAACGTTTTGTCATTAGTAGGGTAAAACTAACCTGTCTCACGACGGTCTAAACCCAGCTCACGTTCCCTTGCATGGGTGAACAATCCAACGCTTGGTGAATTTTGCTTCACAATGATAGGAAGAGCCGACATCGAAGGATCAAAAAGCGACGTCGCTATGAACGCTTGGCCGCCACAAGCCAGTTATCCCTATGGTAACTTTTCTGACACCTCTTGTTAAAAACTCTTTAAACCAAAAGGATCGATAGGCCGAGCTTTTGCTGTCCCTGTGTGTACTGAACACCGAGATCAAGTCAGCATTTGCCCTTTTGCTCTATGTGTGGTTTCTGTCCGCACTGAGCTGGCCTTGGGACACCTCCGTTATTATTTGAGAGATGTACCGCCCCAGTCAAACTCCCTACCTGGCAATGTCCTTGAATTGGATCATACCTGAGTAATTGGAGTTATACCAAATTTTCAAATCAAAAATACATAAATGCATCGTTTTATTAAAGAATTTGTTTGCGATTATATAACAAACTCGTGATACTTTGATCAAGAAGCTTGCATCAAAACCCAATACCATAAGATATAATAAATATATCCGTATAATGGCTAGGAAATGATACACGTTCCATTTAATCAAGTAAGTAAGGAAACAATAAGAGTAGTGGTATTTCATTGACGATACCAAACCGAGGTCTAATATCTCCCACTTATTCTACACCTCTTATGTCTCCTTACACTGCCAGATTAGAGTCAAGCTCAAAAGGGTCTTCTTTCCCCGCTAATTATTCCAAGCCCGTTCCCTTGGCTGTGGTTTCGCTAGATAGTAGATAGGGACAGTAGGAATCTCGTTAATCCATTCATGCGCGTCACTAATTAGATGACGAGGCATTTGGCTACCTTAAGAGAGTCATAGTTACTCCCGCCGTTGACCCGCGCTTACTTGAATTTCTTCACTTTGACATTCAGAGCACTGGGCAGAAATCACATTGTGTCAACACCCGCTAGGGCCATCACAATGCTTTGTTTTAATTAGACAGTCGGATTCCCCAAGTCCGTGCCAGTTCTGAATTGATTGTTAATTGATAATCGTTATAATTAATAAGAACTAATTGGTTTGACCCAAATAGTATTCTTAAAAATTTTAGCAAGAAAGTTCCACAATTGGCTACGTAACTAAACTATCCGGGGAACAAGTAACTAACATAAATGCTAGAAACTCTATTTACCCAGAACGAGCACATAAACCATGTTATTGTTTCCCAATCAAGCCCGACTATCTCAATCTTCAGAGCCAATCCTTATCCCGAAGTTACGGATCTAATTTGCCGACTTCCCTTACCTACATTATTCTATCGACTAGAGACTCTTCACCTTGGAGACCAGCTGCGGATATTGGTACGGCCTGTTGAGAAGTTTGCGTGTCCCCACCATAAATTTTCAAGGTCCGAGGAGAAAATATCGACACAACAGTATATGTCATGCTCTTCTAGCCCATCTACCATATCTCTCTGCGAAAGACTTCCATGGTAGTACGGCTATAAAACAGAAAAGAAAACTCTTCCGATATCTCTCGACGGCTTCTTTATGGTCGTTCCTGTTGCCAGGATGAGCACGAGGCCCATATTTAATAACAAACGGATACTCAACAGGTTACGGAATTGGAACCGTATTCCCTTTCGTTCAAAATTATTCAAGTGTATTATTTTCGCTTTGTTTATGTAATTTGGCATTTTTATATTACTTGAAAATTTTCGGCTTTCGCCTTGAACTTAGGACCGACTAACTCGTGATCAACCACTGTTCACACGAAACCCTTCTCCACTTCAGTCCTCCAAGGTCTCATTCGATTATTTGCTACTACCACCAAGATCTGTACCAATGGCAGCTCCATGCAGGCTTACGCCAAACACTTCTACGCATACCATTGTACCTTCCTACTCACTAAAGTTTCAAAATTTATATCACAAGTAATATAAATCATCTACTTTAGCGGTAATGTATAGGTATACAACTTAAGCGCCATCCATTTTAAGGGCTAGTTGCTTCGGCAGGTGAGTTGTTACACACTCCTTAGCGGATTTCGACTTCCATGATCACCGTCCTGCTGTTTTAAGCAACCAACGCCTTTCATGGTATCTGCATGAGTTGTTAATTTGGGCACCGTAACATTACGTTTGGTTCATCCCACAGCGCCAGTTCTGCTTACCAAAAGTGGCCCACTGGGCACATTATATCATAACCTTAAACTTCATATCAAGAAAGTTAAGGTTCTTACCCATTTAAAGTTTGAGAATAGGTTAAGATCGTTTCGACCCTAAGGCCTCTAATCATTCGCTTTACCAGATAAGATTATTTTATATAATATTAAAATGCACCAGCTATCCTGAGGGAAACTTCGGAAGGAACCAGCTACTAGATGGTTCGATTGGTCTTTCGCCCCTATACTCAATTCTGACAATCGATTTGCACGTCAGAACTGTTTCGGTCTTCCATCAGGGTTTCCCCTGACTTCAACCTGATCAAGTATAGTTCACCATCTTTCGGGTCACAGCATATATGCTCAAGGTACGTTCCAGTTAGAGGCATAAATAATATAAATATACATTATACATAACTATATAGAACGCCCCGGGATTGTGTTAATTAACTATAAATAGTTAAAAAACTAATCCCATTATTAGTCAAGTTAATTACGCTATTAGGTTTATATCCCAATAACTTGCACATATGTTAGACTCCTTGGTCCGTGTTTCAAGACGGGTCCCGAAGGTATCCTGAATCTTTCGCATTGTTAATCATACAAGTGCATATAATAAACACAAAAATCAATGATAATTATGCCATCATATAATTCCGAAAAATTAACGCACTGTAATCATATTAATCTATCAGCACTTTATCAAATTAATAACATTTATTCTGTGTTAAAATGCAAGCAATTTAATTCGAATAAACTATAAGTTATATTTTATGATAAATTTGGTATATGCTAATAGATTACAATGTCCTTATATGGAAAAAATGCACACTATCCTCATAATATTATTTAAATATTACAATTTTAATGATGAATTTTCCATAACGGATATTCAGGTTCATCGGGCTTAACCTCTAAGCAGTTTCACGTACTGTTTAACTCTCTATTCAGAGTTCTTTTCAACTTTCCCTCACGGTACTTGTTTACTATCGGTCTCATGGTTATATTTAGTTTTAGATGGAGTTTACCACCCACTTAGTGCTGCACTATCAAGCAACACGACTCTTTGGAAACATCATCTAGTAATCATTAACGTTATACGGGCCTGGCACCCTCTATGGGTAAATGGCCTCATTTAAGAAGGACTTAAATCATTAATTTCTCATACTAGAATATTGACGCTCCATACACTGCATCTCACATTTGCCATATAGACAAAGTGACTTAGTGCTGAACTGTTTTCTTTTCGCTCGCCGCTACTAAGAAAATCCTTGTTAGTTTCTTTTCCTCCCCTAATTAATATGCTTAAATTCAGGGGGTAGTCCCATATGAGTTGAGGTTGTATATAACTTTTTCTTGCCATTAATTCTTTATATATAATGATAAAAACATTTTATGAAATTCGTTATAAAATAAATTTCCATTAATTCTTGTAGCAAAGTGTTTTCCATTAACGAACCAACGAAGAATAATAACATAACCAAGTTCTTTCTTTTTCCGAATCATTAATAAGAGACAATTCTAGATGAAAAATAATTCAATTTTTTATGCTAGACATTTCTCAGTATTATTTGATCGAAAAAGAAAATATTTCTCTTCGTTTTTCACATCCAATTGTGAGATAATGTTTTTCATATATATTTTTTAATATTATGAATAAAATTATTATTTATCCAATAATATACCATATGCTTATAAAATTTATAAACAACTTAATTAGCATAGTCTTACAACCCTCAACCATATGTAGTCCAAGCAGCACTATAAAATTAATTAAAGTACATAACAGCATGGACTGCGATATGCGTTCAAAATGTCGATGTTCATGTGTCCTGCAGTTCACACGATGACGCACAGTTTGCTGCGTTCTTCATCGACCCATGAGCCGAGTGATCCACCGCTTAGAGTTTTATAATTCATTTTTATATAATGTCAATATTGTTTTTATTGAAAGAAATTAAAAATACACCATTTTACTGGCATATATCAATTCCTTCAATAAATGTATTTTTATACCTAAAATAAATGCTGCGAAATGTCTTAGTTTCATATAAGCATTATGTATCATATAATCTGGTTATTTACGGTTTATATTTAACTATGTTTGGGCGATACATACTGCAATTTATATAAAACATTAACCTGATGGGTGCCAGGTACAACATTGTATATTTTAGGTTGTTGCATTAGCCAACGTATGCTCATAACTGAGATGAACAATACATATTCGCAACGCGTGTATATTATGGTCCATATACACACAAAGTTTAAATTTAATTAATATTTACCATTTTATATTAACAAATTATTTTGATAACCATTACTTTTTAATGTTTTAATTCGATTTCCATTTTCGAATTTGATAACTTCGATCTCCAATATTCGAAGTTTTATTTTTACATTTTAAAGCCACATATATATTATTATTTTTGTTGTGCCCGCCATTAACACAGCATTAAGTATTTTGTAATGTTAAAATCTTATGAGGTTGCCAAAGCCACATATACATAAAACCCATCTCTTCATTTTATTTTATTTTGATTTTAACTTTTATTTTAATATATATATATATATATTTTCTTTTTGATTCAATTGAATCGTTTTCTTCTATAATCATATCATGCGCTTATATGTAATTTGATAATTTAATAATTTGGTAATTTGGTAATTTGGTAAATTTCTTAATTTGGTAATTTGGTAATTTGGTAATTTGGTAAATTGAAAATTTATTTGTATTATAACAAATGTTTATTAACGGTACGGATATTATACAATAATGATCCTTCCGCAGGTTCACCTACGGAAACCTTGTTACGACTTTTACTTCCTCTAAATAATCAAGTTCGGTCAACTTTTGCGAAACAACCGTAACACGCAAGGCGTCACAGTGATCACGTCCGGAGACCTCACTAAATAATTCAATCGGTAGTAGCGACGGGCGGTGTGTACAAAGGGCAGGGACGTAATCAATGCGAGTTAATGACTCACACTTACTGGGAATTCCAAGTTCATGTGAACAGTTTCAGTTCACAATCCCAAGCATGAAAGTGGTTCAGCGGTTTACCCGGACCTCTCGGTCTAGGAAATACACGTTGATACTTTCATTGTAGCGCGCGTGCAGCCCAGGACATCTAAGGGCATCACAGACCTGTTATTGCTCAATCTCATTATTGCTAGACGCAATTTGTCCATTTAAGAAGCTAGTGTCCTTATAATGGGACAAACCAACAGGTACGGCTCCACTTACATAAACACATTCAAACACAATAAACATTTTACTGCCACCATGAATGAAGGCTATATAAGCTTCAGCACCATAATCCTGAAGATATCTATTTAATATATTTGAGTCTCGTTCGTTATCGGAATTAACCAGACAAATCACTCCACGAACTAAGAACGGCCATGCACCACCACCCATAGATTCGAGAAAGAGCTATCAATCTGTCTTACACACTTATGTTCGGACCTGGTAAGTTTTCCCGTGTTGAGTCAAATTAAGCCGCAGGCTCCACTCCTGGTGGTGCCCTTCCGTCAATTCCTTTAAGTTTCAGCTTTGCAACCATACTTCCCCCGGAGCCCAAAAGCTTTGGTTTCCCGGGAAGCGACTGAGAGAGCCATAAAAGTAGCTACACCCAATTGCTAGCTGGCATCGTTTATGGTTAGAACTAGGGCGGTATCTGATCGCCTTCGAACCTCTAACTTTCGTTCTTGATTAATGAAAACATCTTTGGCAAATGCTTTCGCTTAAGTTAGTCTTACGACGGTCCAAGAATTTCACCTCTCGCGTCGTAATACTAATGCCCCCAAACTGCTTCTATTAATCATTACCTCTTGATCTGAAAACCAATGAAAGCAGAACAGAGGTCTTATTTCATTATCCCATGCACAGAATATTCAGGCATTTGAAGCCTGCTTTAAGCACTCTAATTTGTTCAAAGTAATAGTACCGGCCCACAATAACACTCGTTTAAGAGCACTAATGCAGGTTTTTAAATAGGAGGAACATATGAAAAAATACAAGTATTTAATCACATATAAGAACTCCACCGGTAATACGCTTACATACATAAAGGTATAGTACTAACCACAATTGTAAGTTGTACTACCCGTATGAAGCACAAGTTCAACTACGAACGTTTTAACCGCAACAACTTTAATATACGCTATTGGAGCTGGAATTACCGCGGCTGCTGGCACCAGACTTGCCCTCCAATTGGTCCTTGTTAAAGGATTTAAAGTGTACTCATTCCAATTACAGGGCCTCGGATATGAGTCCTGTATTGTTATTTTTCGTCACTACCTCCCCGAGCTGGGAGTGGGTAATTTACGCGCCTGCTGCCTTCCTTAGATGTGGTAGCCGTTTCTCAGGCTCCCTCTCCGGAATCGAACCCTGATTCCCCGTTACCCGTTGCAACCATGGTAGTCCTAGATACTACCATCAAAAGTTGATAGGGCAGACATTTGAAAGATCTGTCGTCGGTACAAGACCATACGATCTGCATGTTATCTAGAGTTCAACCAATATAACGATCTTGCGATCGCTTGGTTTTAGCCTAATAAAAGCACATGTCCCATAAGGTTCATGTTTTAATTGCATGTATTAGCTCTAGAATTACCACAGTTATCCAAGTAACTGTTAACGATCTAAGGAACCATAACTGATATAATGAGCCTTTTGCGGTTTCACTTTTAATTCGTGTGTACTTAGACATGCATGGCTTAATCTTTGAGACAAGCATATAACTACTGGCAGGATCAACCAGAATAATGTTTCTTTCTTCATATTTCATTCATATTTTTTGAATTGAAATAAGCAATATAAATATTATAGATTTCCATTTTATATAATTCCATTTATTTTATCATATTGAAAAATACTTCAATATTTTGCCTTTGGGTAAAATTTTAAATCTCTATTAATTCGATTACGGCCATTTTTATATAGCATTCGTATTCGTATATTCCATTCTTATTTTATACTTGTTTCACCATTATTAACAAGTTCATATAATAATAAATTATTATAATATATATATTTCTATAATTTTGTATTTATATTATACATATTTCATTCTAAAATATCATTTTGTTTCCAACATACATAATTATTGTATCCACACATGTACAATTTTTGATTAACCAATATAAATATTGAGTTAAATCATTTGCATTTTGATGATAAATTTAATATTTATCTTTTTCCATATAACTCTCTGGTAATATATAACATAAAACCGAGTGCATATGATTTTCTTTCTATATAATATTTGTAATATTTCCATCATGTAATAATATGAATATATTTATTATACCGCGGTAACGATATAATCTTCCAATCTTACGGCAGGTAATATATTATTAAATAAATAATAATAAATTTGCCTGCCTCCAAAAATTAACGATAATATATGGAAACGATTTGTTATTCTATGTATAATAGAAACTTGACTGTTGTTTCAACGATATTATCTAATGTCGTATATTCCTATTAACCGCGGAGCCAAGTCCCAATGTTCATAAGAACTGAGAAACAAATTTGTACGGAAAATAATATACTTTATTTATTGGTAAGTAACCAGGTCGGCAACCACTGCCTACCTATAGTAGTTTTTGAACCCGCTGTCCTCAAAGCGGGTATTTTCAATTCTGTTTGCCACTCAACTTACGTGTTATTCTCTTATATATTAAGAGAATATAGGAATATCATATTAAATTTTCAATTATTCATATATAATTGAATTAATTTTTCCATTATTCATATGATAAATATTCATTTTCATATGTTTTATATTTAATTTCCTTATATTTTTGTCAAAATCATATGCATACATAAGTTTTGAACAATTCGAGAGGTCGGCAACCACTGCCTACCTATAGTAGTTTTTGAACCCTCTGTCGATCACAGCGTCGCTTACACTACTATTACCTCCCACTTATATGGGTTTTCTCTATAATACTAAGAGAATATAAGTATATTTCTGCACATTTTCCTTTATACATACAATAAATATTCATTTTCATATGTTTTATATTTAATTTCCTTAGATTTTTGTCAAAATCATATGCATACATAAGTTTTGAACAATTCGAGAGGTCGGCAACCACTGCCTACCTATAGTAGTTTTTGAACCCTCTGTCGATCACAGCGTCGCTTACACTACTATTACCTCCCACTTATATGGGTTTTCTCTATAATACTAAGAGAATATAAGTATATTTCTGCACATTTTCCTTTATACATACAATAAATATTCATTTTCATATGTTTTATATTTAATTTCCTTAGATTTTTGTCAAAATCATATGCATACATAAGTTTTGAACAATTCGAGAGGTCGGCAACCACTGCCTACCTATAGTAGTTTTTGAACCCTCTGTCGATCACAGCGTCGCTTACACTACTATTACCTCCCACTTATATGGGTTTTCTCTATAATACTAAGAGAATATAAGTATATTTCTGCATCTTTTCCTTTATACATATAATAAATATTCATTTTCATATGTTTTATATTTAATTTCCTTATATTTTTGTCAAAATGCATATGCATACATAAGTTTTTAACAATTCGAGAGGTCGGCAACCACTGCCTACCTATAGTAGTTTTTGAACCCTCTGTCGATCACAGCGTCGCTTACACTACTATTACCTTCCACTTATATAGGTTTTCTCTATAATACTAAGAGAATATAGGAATATTTCTGCATTTCTTCCTTTATACATATAATAAATATTCATTTTTATATGTTCAACATTTGACATACGTGTGTATTATTAAAAGAATATACGAATATTTCATATATTTCTCTTTATTTATATATAAATGTATTAGTTTATACTTTATTCATATGATAAATATGAAAAGTCTTTATTTCAATAATATGATAGGGACAATATCATATGCGTCACTAAATTGATGACGGTATTTGGCAACTGACTTGATTTCTTTATATTCTTTATTTCAATAATATGATAGGGACAATATCATATGCGTCACTAAATTGATGACGGTATTTGGCAACTGACTTGATTTCTTTATATTCTTTATTTCAATAATATGATAGGGACAATATCATATGCGTCACTAAATTGATGACGGTATTTGGCAACTGACTTGATTTCTTTATATTCTTTATTTCAATAATATGATAGGGACAATATCATATGCGTCACTAAATTGATGACGGTATTTGGCAACTGACTTGATTACTTTATATTCTTTATTTCAATAATATGATAGGGACAATATCATATGCGTCACTAAATTGATGACGGTATTTGGCAACTGACTTGATTTCTTTATATTCTTTATTTCAATAATATGATAGGGACAATATCATATGCGTCACTAAATTGATGACGGTATTTGGCAACTGACTTGATTTCTTTATATTCTTTATTTCAATAATATGATAGGGACAATATCATATGCGTCACTAAATTGATGACGGTATTTGGCAACTGACTTGATTTCTTTATATTCTTTATTTCAATAATATGATAGGGACAATATCATATGCGTCACTAAATTGATGACGGTATTTGGCAACTGACTTGATTTCTTTATATTCTTTATTTCAATAATATGATAGGGACAATATCATATGCGTCACTAAATTGATGACGGTATTTGGCAACTGACTTGATTTCTTTATATTCTTTATTTCAATAATATGATAGGGACAATATCATATGCGTCACTAAATTGATGACGGTATTTGGCAACTGACTTGATTACTTTATATTCTTTATTTCAATAATATGATAGGGACAATATCATATGCGTCACTAAATTGATGACGGTATTTGGCAACTGACTTGATTTCTTTATATTCTTTATTTCAATAATATGATAGGGACAATATCATATGCGTCACTAAATTGATGACGGTATTTGGCAACTGACTTGATTTCTTTATATTCTTTATTTCAATAATATGATAGGGACAATATCATATGCGTCACTAAATTGATGACGGTATTTGGCAACTGACTTGATTTCTTTATATTCTTTATTTCAATAATATGATAGGGACAATATCATATGCGTCACTAAATTGATGACGGTATTTGGCAACTGACTTGATTTCTTTATATTCTTTATTTCAATAATATGATAGGGACAATATCATATGCGTCACTAAATTGATGACGGTATTTGGCAACTGACTTGATTTCTTTATATTCTTTATTTCAATAATATGATAGGGACAATATCATATGCGTCACTAAATTGATGACGGTATTTGGCAACTGACTTGATTTCTTTATATTCTTTATTTCAATAATATGATAGGGACAATATCATATGCGTCACTAAATTGATGACGGTATTTGGCAACTGACTTGATTTCTTTATATTCTTTATTTCAATAATATGATAGGGACAATATCATATGCGTCACTAAATTGATGACGGTATTTGGCAACTGACTTGATTTCTTTATATTCTTTATTTCAATAATATGATAGGGACAATATCATATGCGTCACTAAATTGATGACGGTATTTGGCAACTGACTTGATTTCTTTATATTCTTTATTTCAATAATATGATAGGGACAATATCATATGCGTCACTAAATTGATGACGGTATTTGGCAACTGACT
This sequence comes from Drosophila orena, assembly GCA_005876975.1. Taxonomy (NCBI): domain Eukaryota; kingdom Metazoa; phylum Arthropoda; class Insecta; order Diptera; family Drosophilidae; genus Drosophila; species Drosophila orena. The sequence continues at coordinate 27,481 of VCKV01000155.1, forward strand.
TGATTTCTTTATATTCTTTATTTCAATAATATGATAGGGACAATATCATATGCGTCACTAAATTGATGACGGTATTTGGCAACTGACTTGATTTCTTTATATTCTTTATTTCAATAATATGATAGGGACAATATCATATGCGTCACTAAATTGATGACGGTATTTGGCAACTGACTTGATTTCTTTATATTCTTTATTTCAATAATATGATAGGGACAATATCATATGCGTCACTAAATTGATGACGGTATTTGGCAACTGACTTGATTTCTTTATATTCTTTATTTCAATAATATGATAGGGACAATATCATATGCGTCACTAAATTGATGACGGTATTTGGCAACTGACTTGATTTCTTTATATTCTTTATTTCAATAATATGATAGGGACAATATCATATGCGTCACTAAATTGATGACGGTATTTGGCAACTGACTTGATTTCTTTATATTCTTTATTTCAATAATATGATAGGGACAATATCATATGCGTCACTAAATTGATGACGGTATTTGGCAACTGACTTGATTTCTTTATATTCTTTATTTCAATAATATGATAGGGACAATATCATATGCGTCACTAAATTGATGACGGTATTTGGCAACTGACTTGATTTCTTTATATTCTTTATTTCAATAATATGATAGGGACAATATCATATGCGTCACTAAATTGATGACGGTATTTGGCAACTGACTTGATTTCTTTATATTCTTTATTTCAATAATATGATAGGGACAATATCATATGCGTCACTAAATTGATGACGGTATTTGGCAACTGACTTGATTTCTTTATATTCTTTATTTCAATAATATGATAGGGACAATATCATATGCGTCACTAAATTGATGACGGTATTTGGCAACTGACTTGATTTCTTTATATTCTTTATTTCAATAATATGATAGGGACAATATCATATGCGTCACTAAATTGATGACGGTATTTGGCAACTGACTTGATTTCTTTATATTCTTTATTTCAATAATATGATAGGGACAATATCATATGCGTCACTAAATTGATGACGGTATTTGGCAACTGACTTGATTTCTTTATATTCTTTATTTCAATAATATGATAGGGACAATATCATATGCGTCACTAAATTGATGACGGTATTTGGCAACTGACTTGATTTCTTTATATTCTTTATTTCAATAATATGATAGGGACAATATCATATGCGTCACTAAATTGATGACGGTATTTGGCAACTGACTTGATTTCTTTATATTCTTTATTTCAATAATATGATAGGGACAATATCATATGCGTCACTAAATTGATGACGGTATTTGGCAACTGACTTGATTTCTTTATATTCTTTATTTCAATAATATGATAGGGACAATATCATATGCGTCACTAAATTGATGACGGTATTTGGCAACTGACTTGATTTCTTTATATTCTTTATTTCAATAATATGATAGGGACAATATCATATGCGTCACTAAATTGATGACGGTATTTGGCAACTGACTTGATTTCTTTATATTCTTTATTTCAATAATATGATAGGGACAATATCATATGCGTCACTAAATTGATGACGGTATTTGGCAACTGACTTAATTTCTTTATATTCTTTATTTTCAATAATATGATAGGGACAATATCATATGCGTCACTAAATTGATGACGGTATTTGGCAACTGACTTGATTTCTTTATATTCTTTATTTCAATAATATGATAGGGACAATATCATATGCGTCACTAAATTGATGACGGTATTTGGCAACTGACTTGAATTTCTTTATATTCTTTATTTTAATAATATGATAGGGACAATATCATATGCGTCACTAAATTGATGACGGTATTTGGCAACTGACTTGATTTCTTTATATTCTTTATTTCAATAATATGATAGGGACAATATCATATGCGTCACTAAATTGATGACGGTATTTGGCAACTGACTTGATTTCTTTATATTCTTTATTTCAATAATATGATAGGGACAATATCATATGCGTCACTAAATTGATGACGGTATTTGGCAACTGACTTGATTTCTTTATATTCTTTATTTCAATAATATGATAGGGACAATATCATATGCGTCACTAAATTGATGACGGTATTTGGCAACTGACTTAATTTCTTTATATTCTTTATTTTTATAATATGATAGGGACAATATCATATGCGTCACTAAATTGATGACGGTATTTGGCAACTGACTTGATTTCTTTATATTCTTTATTTCAATAATATGATAGGGACAATATCATATGCGTCAGTCACTAAATTGATGACGAGACGCGTTTGGCTACTCTCCTCCGAGGAGGACTCCTCCAAGGAGGACTCCTCCTCCTGCGAAAGAAGCATAAGCTTCTTCTTTATATCGAATCATCAAGCAAAGGATAAGCTTCAGTGGATCGCAGTATGGCAGCTGCTCAACCACTTACAACACCTTGCCTGTTACAAAAGTCGTTTACAATTGATTCTAGGCTTTGTCATTGTATTAAATAATGCTTTTATATGTAACTAGCGCGGCATCAGGTGATCGAAGATCCTCCCAATTTACTATGTTACAAATTACATTGGCATCACATCCATTGTCGTTTATAAAGTAAATTATAAACTTTAAATGGTTTAGAAGCCATACAATGCAAATTGCCCCTTATTTATCATTGCAGTCCAGCACGGATACGACCTTAGAGGCGTTCAGGCATAATCCAACGGACGTAGCGTCATACCACTGTTCGCTCGAACAAGTATTGTGCCATTGGTCCGTACCTGCGGTTCCTCTCGTACTACGCAGGAATGCTGTCGCAACAACGTTTTGTCATTAGTAGGGTAAAACTAACCTGTCTCACGACGGTCTAAACCCAGCTCACGTTCCCTTGCATGGGTGAACAATCCAACGCTTGGTGAATTTTGCTTCACAATGATAGGAAGAGCCGACATCGAAGGATCAAAAAGCGACGTCGCTATGAACGCTTGGCCGCCACAAGCCAGTTATCCCTATGGTAACTTTTCTGACACCTCTTGTTAAAAACTCTTTAAACCAAAAGGATCGATAGGCCGAGCTTTTGCTGTCCCTGTGTGTACTGAACACCGAGATCAAGTCAGCATTTGCCCTTTTGCTCTATGTGTGGTTTCTGTCCGCACTGAGCTGGCCTTGGGACACCTCCGTTATTATTTGAGAGATGTACCGCCCCAGTCAAACTCCCTACCTGGCAATGTCCTTGAATTGGATCATACCTGAGTAATTGGAGTTATACCAAATTTTCAAATCAAAAATACATAAATGCATCGTTTTATTAAAGAATTTGTTTGCGATTATATAACAAACTCGTGATACTTTGATCAAGAAGCTTGCATCAAAACCCAATACCATAAGATATAATAAATATATCCGTATAATGGCTAGGAAATGATACACGTTCCATTTAATCAAGTAAGTAAGGAAACAATAAGAGTAGTGGTATTTCATTGACGATACCAAACCGAGGTCTAATATCTCCCACTTATTCTACACCTCTTATGTCTCCTTACACTGCCAGATTAGAGTCAAGCTCAAAAGGGTCTTCTTTCCCCGCTAATTATTCCAAGCCCGTTCCCTTGGCTGTGGTTTCGCTAGATAGTAGATAGGGACAGTAGGAATCTCGTTAATCCATTCATGCGCGTCACTAATTAGATGACGAGGCATTTGGCTACCTTAAGAGAGTCATAGTTACTCCCGCCGTTGACCCGCGCTTACTTGAATTTCTTCACTTTGACATTCAGAGCACTGGGCAGAAATCACATTGTGTCAACACCCGCTAGGGCCATCACAATGCTTTGTTTTAATTAGACAGTCGGATTCCCCAAGTCCGTGCCAGTTCTGAATTGATTGTTAATTGATAATCGTTATAATTAATAAGAACTAATTGGTTTGACCCAAATAGTATTCTTAAAAATTTTAGCAAGAAAGTTCCACAATTGGCTACGTAACTAAACTATCCGGGGAACAAGTAACTAACATAAATGCTAGAAACTCTATTTACCCAGAACGAGCACATAAACCATGTTATTGTTTCCCAATCAAGCCCGACTATCTCAATCTTCAGAGCCAATCCTTATCCCGAAGTTACGGATCTAATTTGCCGACTTCCCTTACCTACATTATTCTATCGACTAGAGACTCTTCACCTTGGAGACCAGCTGCGGATATTGGTACGGCCTGTTGAGAAGTTTGCGTGTCCCCACCATAAATTTTCAAGGTCCGAGGAGAAAATATCGACACAACAGTATATGTCATGCTCTTCTAGCCCATCTACCATATCTCTCTGCGAAAGACTTCCATGGTAGTACGGCTATAAAACAGAAAAGAAAACTCTTCCGATATCTCTCGACGGCTTCTTTATGGTCGTTCCTGTTGCCAGGATGAGCACGAGGCCCATATTTAATAACAAACGGATACTCAACAGGTTACGGAATTGGAACCGTATTCCCTTTCGTTCAAAATTATTCAAGTGTATTATTTTCGCTTTGTTTATGTAATTTGGCATTTTTATATTACTTGAAAATTTTCGGCTTTCGCCTTGAACTTAGGACCGACTAACTCGTGATCAACCACTGTTCACACGAAACCCTTCTCCACTTCAGTCCTCCAAGGTCTCATTCGATTATTTGCTACTACCACCAAGATCTGTACCAATGGCAGCTCCATGCAGGCTTACGCCAAACACTTCTACGCATACCATTGTACCTTCCTACTCACTAAAGTTTCAAAATTTATATCACAAGTAATATAAATCATCTACTTTAGCGGTAATGTATAGGTATACAACTTAAGCGCCATCCATTTTAAGGGCTAGTTGCTTCGGCAGGTGAGTTGTTACACACTCCTTAGCGGATTTCGACTTCCATGATCACCGTCCTGCTGTTTTAAGCAACCAACGCCTTTCATGGTATCTGCATGAGTTGTTAATTTGGGCACCGTAACATTACGTTTGGTTCATCCCACAGCGCCAGTTCTGCTTACCAAAAGTGGCCCACTGGGCACATTATATCATAACCTTAAACTTCATATCAAGAAAGTTAAGGTTCTTACCCATTTAAAGTTTGAGAATAGGTTAAGATCGTTTCGACCCTAAGGCCTCTAATCATTCGCTTTACCAGATAAGATTATTTTATATAATATTAAAATGCACCAGCTATCCTGAGGGAAACTTCGGAAGGAACCAGCTACTAGATGGTTCGATTGGTCTTTCGCCCCTATACTCAATTCTGACAATCGATTTGCACGTCAGAACTGTTTCGGTCTTCCATCAGGGTTTCCCCTGACTTCAACCTGATCAAGTATAGTTCACCATCTTTCGGGTCACAGCATATATGCTCAAGGTACGTTCCAGTTAGAGGCATAAATAATATAAATATACATTATACATAACTATATAGAACGCCCCGGGATTGTGTTAATTAACTATAAATAGTTAAAAAACTAATCCCATTATTAGTCAAGTTAATTACGCTATTAGGTTTATATCCCAATAACTTGCACATATGTTAGACTCCTTGGTCCGTGTTTCAAGACGGGTCCCGAAGGTATCCTGAATCTTTCGCATTGTTAATCATACAAGTGCATATAATAAACACAAAAATCAATGATAATTATGCCATCATATAATTCCGAAAAATTAACGCACTGTAATCATATTAATCTATCAGCACTTTATCAAATTAATAACATTTATTCTGTGTTAAAATGCAAGCAATTTAATTCGAATAAACTATAAGTTATATTTTATGATAAATTTGGTATATGCTAATAGATTACAATGTCCTTATATGGAAAAAATGCACACTATCCTCATAATATTATTTAAATATTACAATTTTAATGATGAATTTTCCATAACGGATATTCAGGTTCATCGGGCTTAACCTCTAAGCAGTTTCACGTACTGTTTAACTCTCTATTCAGAGTTCTTTTCAACTTTCCCTCACGGTACTTGTTTACTATCGGTCTCATGGTTATATTTAGTTTTAGATGGAGTTTACCACCCACTTAGTGCTGCACTATCAAGCAACACGACTCTTTGGAAACATCATCTAGTAATCATTAACGTTATACGGGCCTGGCACCCTCTATGGGTAAATGGCCTCATTTAAGAAGGACTTAAATCATTAATTTCTCATACTAGAATATTGACGCTCCATACACTGCATCTCACATTTGCCATATAGACAAAGTGACTTAGTGCTGAACTGTTTTCTTTTCGCTCGCCGCTACTAAGAAAATCCTTGTTAGTTTCTTTTCCTCCCCTAATTAATATGCTTAAATTCAGGGGGTAGTCCCATATGAGTTGAGGTTGTATATAACTTTTTCTTGCCATTAATTCTTTATATATAATGATAAAAACATTTTATGAAATTCGTTATAAAATAAATTTCCATTAATTCTTGTAGCAAAGTGTTTTCCATTAACGAACCAACGAAGAATAATAACATAACCAAGTTCTTTCTTTTTCCGAATCATTAATAAGAGACAATTCTAGATGAAAAATAATTCAATTTTTTATGCTAGACATTTCTCAGTATTATTTGATCGAAAAAGAAAATATTTCTCTTCGTTTTTCACATCCAATTGTGAGATAATGTTTTTCATATATATTTTTTAATATTATGAATAAAATTATTATTTATCCAATAATATACCATATGCTTATAAAATTTATAAACAACTTAATTAGCATAGTCTTACAACCCTCAACCATATGTAGTCCAAGCAGCACTATAAAATTAATTAAAGTACATAACAGCATGGACTGCGATATGCGTTCAAAATGTCGATGTTCATGTGTCCTGCAGTTCACACGATGACGCACAGTTTGCTGCGTTCTTCATCGACCCATGAGCCGAGTGATCCACCGCTTAGAGTTTTATAATTCATTTTTATATAATGTCAATATTGTTTTTATTGAAAGAAATTAAAAATACACCATTTTACTGGCATATATCAATTCCTTCAATAAATGTATTTTTATACCTAAAATAAATGCTGCGAAATGTCTTAGTTTCATATAAGCATTATGTATCATATAATCTGGTTATTTACGGTTTATATTTAACTATGTTTGGGCGATACATACTGCAATTTATATAAAACATTAACCTGATGGGTGCCAGGTACAACATTGTATATTTTAGGTTGTTGCATTAGCCAACGTATGCTCATAACTGAGATGAACAATACATATTCGCAACGCGTGTATATTATGGTCCATATACACACAAAGTTTAAATTTAATTAATATTTACCATTTTATATTAACAAATTATTTTGATAACCATTACTTTTTAATGTTTTAATTCGATTTCCATTTTCGAATTTGATAACTTCGATCTCCAATATTCGAAGTTTTATTTTTACATTTTAAAGCCACATATATATTATTATTTTTGTTGTGCCCGCCATTAACACAGCATTAAGTATTTTGTAATGTTAAAATCTTATGAGGTTGCCAAAGCCACATATACATAAAACCCATCTCTTCATTTTATTTTATTTTGATTTTAACTTTTATTTTAATATATATATATATATATATTTTCTTTTTGATTCAATTGAATCGTTTTCTTCTATAATCATATCATGCGCTTATATGTAATTTGATAATTTAATAATTTGGTAATTTGGTAATTTGGTAAATTTCTTAATTTGGTAATTTGGTAATTTGGTAATTTGGTAAATTGAAAATTTATTTGTATTATAACAAATGTTTATTAACGGTACGGATATTATACAATAATGATCCTTCCGCAGGTTCACCTACGGAAACCTTGTTACGACTTTTACTTCCTCTAAATAATCAAGTTCGGTCAACTTTTGCGAAACAACCGTAACACGCAAGGCGTCACAGTGATCACGTCCGGAGACCTCACTAAATAATTCAATCGGTAGTAGCGACGGGCGGTGTGTACAAAGGGCAGGGACGTAATCAATGCGAGTTAATGACTCACACTTACTGGGAATTCCAAGTTCATGTGAACAGTTTCAGTTCACAATCCCAAGCATGAAAGTGGTTCAGCGGTTTACCCGGACCTCTCGGTCTAGGAAATACACGTTGATACTTTCATTGTAGCGCGCGTGCAGCCCAGGACATCTAAGGGCATCACAGACCTGTTATTGCTCAATCTCATTATTGCTAGACGCAATTTGTCCATTTAAGAAGCTAGTGTCCTTATAATGGGACAAACCAACAGGTACGGCTCCACTTACATAAACACATTCAAACACAATAAACATTTTACTGCCACCATGAATGAAGGCTATATAAGCTTCAGCACCATAATCCTGAAGATATCTATTTAATATATTTGAGTCTCGTTCGTTATCGGAATTAACCAGACAAATCACTCCACGAACTAAGAACGGCCATGCACCACCACCCATAGATTCGAGAAAGAGCTATCAATCTGTCTTACACACTTATGTTCGGACCTGGTAAGTTTTCCCGTGTTGAGTCAAATTAAGCCGCAGGCTCCACTCCTGGTGGTGCCCTTCCGTCAATTCCTTTAAGTTTCAGCTTTGCAACCATACTTCCCCCGGAGCCCAAAAGCTTTGGTTTCCCGGGAAGCGACTGAGAGAGCCATAAAAGTAGCTACACCCAATTGCTAGCTGGCATCGTTTATGGTTAGAACTAGGGCGGTATCTGATCGCCTTCGAACCTCTAACTTTCGTTCTTGATTAATGAAAACATCTTTGGCAAATGCTTTCGCTTAAGTTAGTCTTACGACGGTCCAAGAATTTCACCTCTCGCGTCGTAATACTAATGCCCCCAAACTGCTTCTATTAATCATTACCTCTTGATCTGAAAACCAATGAAAGCAGAACAGAGGTCTTATTTCATTATCCCATGCACAGAATATTCAGGCATTTGAAGCCTGCTTTAAGCACTCTAATTTGTTCAAAGTAATAGTACCGGCCCACAATAACACTCGTTTAAGAGCACTAATGCAGGTTTTTAAATAGGAGGAACATATGAAAAAATACAAGTATTTAATCACATATAAGAACTCCACCGGTAATACGCTTACATACATAAAGGTATAGTACTAACCACAATTGTAAGTTGTACTACCCGTATGAAGCACAAGTTCAACTACGAACGTTTTAACCGCAACAACTTTAATATACGCTATTGGAGCTGGAATTACCGCGGCTGCTGGCACCAGACTTGCCCTCCAATTGGTCCTTGTTAAAGGATTTAAAGTGTACTCATTCCAATTACAGGGCCTCGGATATGAGTCCTGTATTGTTATTTTTCGTCACTACCTCCCCGAGCTGGGAGTGGGTAATTTACGCGCCTGCTGCCTTCCTTAGATGTGGTAGCCGTTTCTCAGGCTCCCTCTCCGGAATCGAACCCTGATTCCCCGTTACCCGTTGCAACCATGGTAGTCCTAGATACTACCATCAAAAGTTGATAGGGCAGACATTTGAAAGATCTGTCGTCGGTACAAGACCATACGATCTGCATGTTATCTAGAGTTCAACCAATATAACGATCTTGCGATCGCTTGGTTTTAGCCTAATAAAAGCACATGTCCCATAAGGTTCATGTTTTAATTGCATGTATTAGCTCTAGAATTACCACAGTTATCCAAGTAACTGTTAACGATCTAAGGAACCATAACTGATATAATGAGCCTTTTGCGGTTTCACTTTTAATTCGTGTGTACTTAGACATGCATGGCTTAATCTTTGAGACAAGCATATAACTACTGGCAGGATCAACCAGAATAATGTTTCTTTCTTCATATTTCATTCATATTTTTTGAATTGAAATAAGCAATATAAATATTATAGATTTCCATTTTATATAATTCCATTTATTTTATCATATTGAAAAATACTTCAATATTTTGCCTTTGGGTAAAATTTTAAATCTCTATTAATTCGATTACGGCCATTTTTATATAGCATTCGTATTCGTATATTCCATTCTTATTTTATACTTGTTTCACCATTATTAACAAGTTCATATAATAATAAATTATTATAATATATATATTTCTATAATTTTGTATTTATATTATACATATTTCATTCTAAAATATCATTTTGTTTCCAACATACATAATTATTGTATCCACACATGTACAATTTTTGATTAACCAATATAAATATTGAGTTAAATCATTTGCATTTTGATGATAAATTTAATATTTATCTTTTTCCATATAACTCTCTGGTAATATATAACATAAAACCGAGTGCATATGATTTTCTTTCTATATAATATTTGTAATATTTCCATCATGTAATAATATGAATATATTTATTATACCGCGGTAACGATATAATCTTCCAATCTTACGGCAGGTAATATATTATTAAATAAATAATAATAAATTTGCCTGCCTCCAAAAATTAACGATAATATATGGAAACGATTTGTTATTCTATGTATAATAGAAACTTGACTGTTGTTTCAACGATATTATCTAATGTCGTATATTCCTATTAACCGCGGAGCCAAGTCCCAATGTTCATAAGAACTGAGAAACAAATTTGTACGGAAAATAATATACTTTATTTATTGGTAAGTAACCAGGTCGGCAACCACTGCCTACCTATAGTAGTTTTTGAACCCGCTGTCCTCAAAGCGGGTATTTTCAATTCTGTTTGCCACTCAACTTACGTGTTATTCTCTTATATATTAAGAGAATATAGGAATATCATATTAAATTTTCAATTATTCATATATAATTGAATTAATTTTTCCATTATTCATATGATAAATATTCATTTTCATATGTTTTATATTTAATTTCCTTATATTTTTGTCAAAATCATATGCATACATAAGTTTTGAACAATTCGAGAGGTCGGCAACCACTGCCTACCTATAGTAGTTTTTGAACCCTCTGTCGATCACAGCGTCGCTTACACTACTATTACCTCCCACTTATATGGGTTTTCTCTATAATACTAAGAGAATATAAGTATATTTCTGCACATTTTCCTTTATACATACAATAAATATTCATTTTCATATGTTTTATATTTAATTTCCTTAGATTTTTGTCAAAATCATATGCATACATAAGTTTTGAACAATTCGAGAGGTCGGCAACCACTGCCTACCTATAGTAGTTTTTGAACCCTCTGTCGATCACAGCGTCGCTTACACTACTATTACCTCCCACTTATATGGGTTTTCTCTATAATACTAAGAGAATATAAGTATATTTCTGCACATTTTCCTTTATACATACAATAAATATTCATTTTCATATGTTTTATATTTAATTTCCTTAGATTTTTGTCAAAATCATATGCATACATAAGTTTTGAACAATTCGAGAGGTCGGCAACCACTGCCTACCTATAGTAGTTTTTGAACCCTCTGTCGATCACAGCGTCGCTTACACTACTATTACCTCCCACTTATATGGGTTTTCTCTATAATACTAAGAGAATATAAGTATATTTCTGCATCTTTTCCTTTATACATATAATAAATATTCATTTTCATATGTTTTATATTTAATTTCCTTATATTTTTGTCAAAATGCATATGCATACATAAGTTTTTAACAATTCGAGAGGTCGGCAACCACTGCCTACCTATAGTAGTTTTTGAACCCTCTGTCGATCACAGCGTCGCTACACTACTATTACCTTCCACTTATATAGGTTTTCTCTATAATACTAAGAGAATATAGGAATATTTCTGCATTTCTTCCTTTATACATATAATAAATATTCATTTTATATGTTCAACATTTGACATACGTGTGTATTATTAAAAGAATATACGAATATTCATATATTTCTCTTTATTTATATATAAATGTATTAGTTTATACTTTATTCATATGATAAATATGAAAAGTCTTTATTTCAATAATATGATAGGGACAATATCATATGCGTCACTAAATTGATGACGGTATTTGGCAACTGACTTGATTTCTTTATATTCTTTATTTCAATAATATGATAGGGACAATATTGCGTCACA
>VCKV01000156.1:0-202230 GCA_005876975.1 Drosophila orena
TTATATTTGTAATATCATAGGCAAACTTTTTTGTGCATAAAAACCTATTTGTGAAAGTATGTTTTAGCATTTTTTGTATTTCGTATAAATCTTCAGGTGTGCAATGGATTCCGTAGTAAGGTTTGCTTGAAGGAACTCTTTAAGTATAGTTAGTAAATTGTCAACTGTATCATACTCTATAATGTGCCTGGTTTTATTAAAAATGTCAATTTTTTCGTGGATTGTAAAAATTATTTTTGAAATAAGTAATTGTTGTTTAAATTGATTCAATGGCTTATTAGTCTCTTCTATTTCAACTTCATAACTACTTTCGGCTGAATGAATAGTTTCATCATCAGATGAATCGGACAAATGATTTATGTTGGAAATGTTATTTATTTCAATCTTGATAAGGGCGTCTGCAACTACATTAGTTTTTGCCGGGTTTATAGTAAGTTTTAGGTGAAAATTCTTCAATAAAAGCATGCCATCTTTTCATTTTTGAATTTGGGTTGCGTGCAGAAACTGCAAAAGAAAGTGGTTAATGGATTGTATGTATCTCTAGATTTGTTACTCCATATAGGTAATTTCTAAGGGTTTTTAATGCCCAAACTATGGCATATAATTCTCTTTCGTTAGTTGCATAATTTCTTTCTGTTTTTCAGTGTTTTCGAAACAAAAGTGATGGGTTTGTTATCTTGCGATAAGACTGCTCCTATGGCTATGTCGGATGCATCATTGAATAATATAAATTTTTTTGAATAATCTGGTTGATTTAATTCAATGTTTGCAGTTAAATGGGATTTTAAATTCTCAAATGCTAAAATACTCTCTTCATCTAAAGTTATTTGTGTTTTTTTGGACATGTGTTTCGTTACCATGCCATTATGGCCTTGAAGTAATTTTATTAATGGTTTAGCTATATTAGCGTAATTTTGTACAAATTTTCTGTAATAACCGGTTAAACCTAGAAAACCTCGCAATTCTTTTATATTACTGGGGGGTGGATAATCTATAATGGTTTTAATCTTTTGTGGGTCTGTTTTTATTATTTTATATGAAACAATATAACCTAAAAATTCAGTTTCTTTTCTGAAAAATTTGGATTTTTCTAATGATGTTTTCATGTTGGCTTGAAATAATATGTCTATGATTTCTTGTAAATCATAGTAATGCTGCTCGGCTGTTTCGGAAAAAACTATTATGTCATCCATATATATGTGACAAGTTTTCCCAACTTTATCACGTAAAATATTGACCATGGCCCTTTGAAAGATTCTTGGCGCATTTGCCAATCCAAAAGGTAACCTGAGGAATTCATATTTTCCGTTGTTAATATAAAAAGCAGTTTTTTCTATGTCTTCGTTTTTCATCAATATTTGATGGAATCCCTATTCCAAATCAATTGTTGAGAAAAACCGAGCTTTACCTAAATTTGACAAAATAATGGTTGGATCAGGCATTGGATACCTGTCGGGTATAGTATTATCGTTTAATTTTTTAAAATCGATCACTAATCGATTTTTTTTACTGCCGTCCTCATTATAACCCCTTTTTCCTACTACCCATACTGGGGAATTATAAGGACTTTTACTGGGTCTTATAATGTTTTCGCTCAACATCCTTTTTATTTCCTGGTTAACAAAGGTGTTAACTGAATGAGGATAAGGATATTGTTTACTATAAATGGCATTTTCATTCAATGTTCTTATCTCGCCTTTAATATCTGTTCTAAAGGGAAGATATGTTTGAATCTGTGAATGCTTTGCCTGTATTTCTTGAACAATTTTATGTTCTAGGGTATTTAAATCCTCCGTTTCGTTAACGGTGTGATTTACTTTACAAAAGACAGAAGAATTACTGGTATTTGAGGATATCGACGGTCTACGGCGTTTGCTCATTTTTACCTTCTTCTTTTTGGCCTTTGGTTCAGGGTTACTATCGTTATTGTCTTCGATAGCATGTGGGTAATCATTGTCACTTAATGACGATGATTCTGTGTCAGATACTTGGAATAAGGGAAAAAAGTTTGCTCTTTCTTATTTTGGGAATGCAGATATGAAGCTACTTTTGAGTCTTCATCTGAACTTTGCAAATTACCAACTGTGTCTTCAGCTGGGTTTATGCAGTTTATTACTTCTATTTTACCTTGAACATTTAAAGTTCCTTTTGAAAGATCTATAATAGCATTTAATTCTTTCAATAATTTATAACCTATCAATAAATCTGATTCTAAATTACTTATTTCGTAAAACCTATGCTTCTTACCGAAAATCATAATTTCGGAAAAATGTGTAATAATGCTGTAGCCATTTACAGTTTTTACTCTTTTCTTAATAACTAATTCTTATGCCATTTTTAATGCCTTTTTATATATAGCACGAGGTAGCACCCGTGTCAATAAGTATTTTTAAAGTTTTATTTAATTTTCTGTCTCGCCTGAAGATGTGTGGGAGTTCTCCGGCTCTTCCTCTAAAAAATGGTCCTCGTTTAAATTATTAATGCGCATAACTTTAATTGGTTGTTGACTCGAAGGTGGGGCAGGTTCCCGTTTCTTTCCTTGGTAAACATTTTGATTCTGATTTTGATTCTGATTGTGATTTAGATTCTGATTATATGGGGGTCTATTTAATACCTGAATGGACCTATCTATGTCCATTGGAACTTGGGGGGGTTGCGGAGTATTATTGCTCTGAGCAAAAACATTTGTATTTGTATTTTGGGCTTGATTATTAGCAACTCGATTGAAACGTAAATTGTTATCATATCTATGGCTTGTTTTATGTGGGTTATCGGATCCTTTTTGCTGATTTTTATTATTAGAATTACTATTCTGTTGGGAATTGGCATAATGATTGTATGCAAAATGGGCTCTTTGATAATTTGCTTCAAGCTCTTGGGCTTTTGCCAAAGCATTAGGCAAATTTTCGTGTTTTAATGAAAACAAAACTTCTGATAAGGAACCATTGAGGCCTGTAATGAAGATTCGTAAAGCGTTATCTCTATTTTTGTTATTCATTTCCTGAATAACGTTAGCTTTGTCACCGTATGTCATTATTGTCTTATTTATTAAAAGTGTTAATTTTTTATTAACTAAATTATAATATTCCAAGACGGTCATATTACCTTGTCTCAGTACACTAAGCTCCTGCTCTATAATGTAAATTGGTCGCCTGTCGCTGTAGGCGAAATCCAATCTAGATAATATTGCGTCAAAATTTAGGACGTACCGTGATTAGTTAAAGTGGCATTTGCTCTTCCTGTTACATTATTTCTTAATATTGTTAGAGCACCTACATACTTCCTACTTCCTTCTTTGTACATTCTCATTGCGCAACATGCTGCTTCGCGCCAACTAACATAACTGTTATAATTACCTCCGAACTCTGGAATTGATTTAATCACGTCAAATGATTCGTCACATTTAACCTGATCGTGTATCTGTGTGGCTGTATATTCTTGTACAACATTCAAATTTGAATTGAATTGAAGTTTTAATTCTGCAATTTGTTCTTGAAGAGCTTTGGTTTTATTGGCAATTAATTCAGCGATTCAATTAAATCAGCTGTCTTTGACAGTTCTTTGGTTCTGAGAGAGAAAATGTTATTGAAGGTCATGCGACTGGGCTATGTTATGATTTTGGAGCGAGGGACAAACAAAATATTGTTTATGTTGACCAGCTGCGTGGCCGATCTCTGATGCTGAGCTTTAAGTGGTTTGGTGCTAAGCCAAAGTTGAATTATAGAGAAATTATATTGTTTATGTTAACCAGCTGCAGCTTTAAGTGGGGAGAAATATTGAGCATTGGTTTACTGTGGTTTGCATCTAATGGTATAGTGCTGACTGACATAAGTGTCATATGAAATGTTGTTTACAAAGAAAAATACTTGGCGCTGGTCTTGAATTTGGTTATGGAATATTGTTTACATTTACCGTAAGAAGTATTAGCGCCTGAAGGTGATAACTTGCACACATACAGTGCTCGGCTGTCGCTGTATGCGTACAAGAGAGCTGCTGGCTCTAGAGCGCTCTCTCTCTGGCTCTTGAACAAAAATTCGAGAGAGCCTCGAGCCAGATCTAGAGCCAGCCCGAAAAAATCGTGTGCAAAAAAAATCGTATGGCGTTACGCATCTTATTATTCTAGTGTCTTTGATACAAGTATGTAAGTTAATTACTTTGCTGGTAGCAAGGTAAAAAAAATAAAAATAATTGGAGTTCAGTTAAGAACGTCTTTATTTGTATAAATCCAATTTGCAACTAAATTACCCTAAGCTGTCCCTATCAAGCTGTGAGTCTCTGGCTGTGAGCTGCGCTGCCCCTGGTGGCAGAGGATGGCGTCGGCTCCGTAGCTTTCCAATAGGCCACGACATCGGCTGATGTTTTGTTGGTCGCAATCGGTGCAGTCTTCTTGGAATTACTTGCATTGGTGGGAGCGGAAGTTGTTACCAATCAGATTCTTCGAACTCTACTTGGCAGCTCGGCGTGTGCAGGAAATTATCGAATTCTACTTGGCAGCTCGGCGTGTGCAGGAAATTATGCAGACGCTGAGCTTGCAGATTGAAGCTTCCTTATTGGGGTTCATTTTTCTGGATTTAAACATTTTTGTTGTTAACTCTTCCCCCTCCAATTTATGCTTGTCCTCAAGCTGTCTCTAGAAGTATGGAATGTCGTTGAACTGAGGTAGCTGGTACTGTGCCTCAGTTGAAGATTGCTCGCGGGTTATAGGTGCGAGAATCGCGGTGACTTTTGCTTCCATTCCAGGTGTGGGACCTAGTTGCAGGGTTATGCTCTTCTTCCGTTGGCTATGGATGTGCAAGCCCAGGATGAGAACCAGCACAATCCCAAAGAGCGTTAGCAAAGTAATGCTGTTAACCGTTGAATGTGTTCTTATGTTCATCAGCTGTCCAGTGTTGTTTATGTGCAATGCTTAAGTCTTTCTTTTTCTTCGGCCGTAAACTGCACGAGAGGTGCTCCGGGGGTCGAGACTGTAGGTTCCAAGTTGCTGAACTGCTGGTTGTCGATAATTATCGAGTCATTTGATAGTTGAACCAGATAGGTGCCCTCTAGGTGAAGTTCTGTGTTGTTCCAGGTTGCGTTTCCACCGTAGTCGTTAGTAGGATGATTCCATCGTCGACTTCTTCTATTTTGGGTACATGGTCGGCATTGCTAAAACTGCACAGCGCTTTCTGTCCCTGAACTAACTTTGGTATACATTATGAATTACTTATATTAACAATTTTCTTCTTATCGCATATTTTTATATATTTTACGGTTTTACTAGTTTAAGTGAATGATTGAATTGTTTTTTACTATGGGTTTTATAATAAGTTCTTGGTATTGTATTTCTTCTAAGTTTGGAACTTTTACAATATACAGAAGTGTTGTTTTATTATGTAGAATTGACACATCGGAAAACTCCATTATTTCTTCCATTGATAGGTTTGGCATATTATTTCTTTTAAAAATTTTTTCGATTTCAATTAGCTCATCTTCATTTAATATAAGTGTGTTAACTACGTTTAGTTTAATCGTGCCCATTGAATGGCATATTTAATGTTAATAATTTCTTCTTTTAAAAGGCGAATATGGTTGTGCAAACTAATAGCCGTCTCGATACTTACTGAACTGCTTTTTTGAATAGAATTGCTGAGAGCGTTAGATACTGAAGTGAGTTTATTTATTCTTCCTTCTAACTGTTTGTTAACAATGACCTGTTGGTTATTGTTGTCAATAAGTTTATCTAAGTTCATAACCAGGTCATCATAATCTGGACTACCCGCTATGTAGTTCCATCCTGACCCTAGCCAATTTAAGGAGCTAGTTTTTCGAGTTTTGGGAAAGGCTGTGATTGTTCGGAATGTGTGAGTAGTTGTGTTTATCTCATGGTGAAGGGTAGCGTATAATGGACTGCGTTTAAGGCTATTTTCCGTATGTTCATGTAAAATATCTAAAGCGGTTTGGATTTGGTCGAGGTTAATGAGGTGTATTAGTTTAGTTGTTGAGGTTTGTAGCTTTCCGATCCCCTTGTTCATTGTCAGTATCTGTGCGTTCGTATAGTTTGTAAGGTTCATCGTTCCACTGACATCGTTCGTAATCCATAGTAATATCCTAAAAAATTTTATATCTTGGGGAAAGCTTTGAACCTAATCTAGTGTTTATTTTTACGAATATTTCTTCTCCTGGCTGATAGGTTAGTATTTCGTTTTTTTTCTTATTGTGGTTTGCTGTTTATTTTTAAGTCTTTCAATATTATCTTGTCTGGCTGTCTCGTATTGGTCCGGGTCTGTTGTTACTCTCCTACCGAAGAATACTTCTAATGGTCGTTTCTTTGTAACCGAATGAAAACTGTAATTTTACTCGTAAACTGCCCTTTCTAAAAGTTCTTTAAAATTTCTCTCAGTGTCCTCTTTCTTGAGGCATCTCATTATCTCTGAGAGTGTTGAATGGAACGTTCTACCTGACCGTTAACGGTACTTTTGTATGGTGGGGCAGTATAGACTTCTATCTGTAGCTGCTCCAACATGAAGCTAATTGATTGGGAATTGAAAGCTTTTTCGTTGTCCATAACGATATGTTTTGGGACTCCGAAATAAAATATAATGTCACGCAAAAGGGTTCTGATATCTATTGCTTTTGAATTTATAATTCGTGCTTGCGCTAATTTAGAAAACTTATCTATTGCAGTGAGTACTAAGTGTCGTTCTGTAGAATAAATGTCAATGTGCAATATGTGACCGGGGTATTCTGGAATAGAGGTTTCTTGAATTTCCGGATTTGGGGGGTGTCTGTCATATGTAGCTTCTTTGCAAAGTTTACATTGCTTAACTAAATGTATAATTTTTTGTTTCATTCTTGGAAAATAATAAAATAATTCTGCTAGTTGCTTTTGATTTTCTAGAGCGTTTCGATGTACTCTCCTATGTATTTGAAGAATTCTTTCTTCCTGTTCAGTTTCGTCTGTCAAGTCTTCTACCCTGAATTGGGTGAATCTAGTTTTGATTCCTTTGAAGTAATTTCTGTAGGTTGTCTGTATTTTTCCCATAATGTCTTCAGTCGTGTGAATGCCGTTAATTACGGAAGGGTTAAGGTCTTTTTTTAGGTCTGTTATTATATCGTCCGTGGTGTATTCGAGTCGGTATATTTCATGTCTATGGAAAGTAGGAAATGGGATGGTGAACTTGTAGTCGTATTTATCTGATTTATAAAAGAATATTTGATTTTTGAAAACGTTTATTGGAGCTTTGACGCTAGGGACTAGGTCATGGCTAGAACTTTCGGCGCTATGTTGTGTAGAATCAACAGAGTTAATCTGCTCTAAAGGTATTCTTGAGAGCGCGTCTGCAACAACATTTTCTTTTCCCGGTTTATAGAATATTTCATAACCATATTCCTCCAAATAAGCTTTCCATCTCTTGATTCTGGCGTTTCCATTCCAGCTACTCAGAGAATTTGTTAAAGGTTGATGATCTGTAAAGATCTTAACCTTTGCTTTACCGTATAGGTAATTTTTGAGGGCCCAAATTATGGCTAACATTTCTTTTTCGTTAGCCGCGTAGTTCTCTTCGGCTTTGGAAAGTGTTCTAGAAAGAAATGATATAGGGTGGTTGTCTTGCGATAGGACTGCGCCGATCGCGAAATTTGAAGCATCAGTAGTTAAATGGAACTCCTTATTGAAATCTGGGTAACGGAGAATTATTTCTTTTGACACTAAGTTACTTTTAAGCTTCTTGAAAGATTCTAGAGCTTCTTTGTTTAGTGAAATTATTTTTTTGGATGACATTCTTTTGGACACGTATCCGTCTTCCCCTATTAAAAGTGAAGTTAGGGGTTTTGCCAATTTGGCATAATTTTGTATAAATCTTCTATAATAGCCGGAAAGGCCTAGAAAGGATCTTAGATCCCTCAAAGTTTTAGGGCAGGGATAATTTGCTATCGCTGCCACTTTACTCGGGTTTGTTTCTATTCCCCTATCGGAGACAACAAATCCAAGGAATTCGACTTTGTTTTTCATGAACTGTCTAGCTGACATTTCATGTTGGCGTTCTGTAAAGTTTGAAAAATTTTAGCCAAGTTCTTAATATGCGTATCATCATCTTTGCTAAATATGATGATATCGTCTATGTAAATAAAACATATTTTCCCAATATGTTCAGGAAGTATGTCATCTAATGCACGTTGGAAAATTGAAGGCGCATTCTTAAGACCATATGGGAGTCGTGTAAACTCATATTTTCCGTTGTTTACGGAGAACGCGGTCTTTTCTATGTCACTATTTTTTAACGAGATTCGATGGAAACCACTTTTCAGATCTAAGACGGAGAATACTTTATTGTCCCCTAATTGGGTAAGTACCTCATTTATCTCAGGAATAGGGTATTTATCTGCAATGGTTATTTTATTGAGTTTGCGATAATCAATTACCATGCGATAATTTTTTTCGCCTGAAGCGTCTGCCTTTTTGGGTGCAATCCACACTGGTGAGTTGTATGGGGACCTAGAAGGTCGAATTATACCATCTTCTAAAAGTTCTTTTATCTGTTTGTTTACTTCATCTTTCAGTGTCATTGGATACTGATAGAATTTCGAGTAAATAGGATTATCGGACGAGGTTCGGATCGTTGCTTTTACGTTTGTTGTGTAGGTCAGTTTTTGGTTTGGGTCTGCGAACAAGTCTGGAAACGACTTGAATAATTCGCTTGATTTTTTGTTTGTCGGACAAGTGGGATGTTCTCGGAATAATTGTGTTGACTGCTTCGAATGTTTTTTCTTTTATGCGGATCGAGATACCGTTCTTTAATATCATAATATTTATTTCATAATAATTTATTTCATAATTTATATCATAATAATATTTTTGCTGATTTTTATTACTGCCCCTAATTCTTTTAAACTATCATTGCCCAAAATGGCATCGAAAGATTTTAGTGTGGGCAACAGAAAAAATTTAAATTCAACATCCTGAATATTAAAAAGGTTTGCTACCTTATGATGCGTAATTACTGTGCTGCCGCCTACTGAGACAGCATTGAAAGGTGATTTATTCTGTATAGGGTTATTGACGAATTTAGTTTGGATATAATTTCGGTTTGAACCGGTGTCTATAAGTATTCTAATAAGTTTGCCATTCCTCATCTTGCATAGAAAGTATGGAAGGGAGGAATGTTTTATTCTAAAAAATTCAAGCCAGCGTTGTCGTAGTAGTCGTAAGTGTTATTGTCAGCGTCCGCTTCGTCCAAGTTGTCGTCAAGGTGATTGTGGTCCTCGTACTCTGCCATAGCTTGTTCGTAGTCCGTCGTGGTTAATGGAGTCTCCATGGAACGCGTTTCGTTTTCTTCTGTTGTAGTCTGTATGTTAAAGTTCCTTTGTCGCTTCATCCCATCTGGTGTTGGGCCAGGTGGTCTTTTACCTGGTGCAAAGCGAGGTCTGTTCATATAGTTTACCATTCTTGTCTGAACACTGGGATCCACATCCATAGGTTCTGGACGAGGCAGTGGTTTTGGGGCCTGTGGCCTAGGTGGCGCTGACTGCTGTGGCGGGAATTGCCTATTCTGAAAAGGTCGAGGTACAGGTACTGGCTGTGCAAGCTGGTAACCGAAGTTTACCAAGTTTGATCTTTCTAATGATATTTTCATGTTGGCTTGAAATAATATGTCTATGATTTCTTGTAAATCATAGTAATGCTGCTCGGCTGTTTCGGAAAAAACTATTATGTCATCCATATATATGTGACAAGTTTTCCCAACTTTATCACGTAAAATATTGACCATGGCCCTTTGAAAGATTCTTGGCGCATTTGCCAATCCAAAAGGTAACCTGAGGAATTCATATTTTCCGTTGTTAATATAAAAAGCAGTTTTTTCTATGTCTTCGTTTTTCATCAATATTTGATGGAATCCCTATTCCAAATCAATTGTTGAGAAAAACCGAGCTTTACCTAAATTTGACAAAATAATGGTTGGATCAGGCATTGGATACCTGTCGGGTATAGTATTATCGTTTAATTTTTTAAAATCGATCACTAATCGATTTTTTTTACTGCCGTCCTCATTATAACCCCTTTTTCCTACTACCCATACTGGGGAATTATAAGGACTTTTACTGGGTCTTATAATGTTTTCGCTCAACATCCTTTTTATTTCCTGGTTAACAAAGGTGTTAACTGAATGAGGATAAGGATATTGTTTACTATAAATGGCATTTTCATTCAATGTTCTTATCTCGCCTTTAATATCTGTTCTAAAGGGAAGATATGTTTGAATCTGTGAATGCTTTGCCTGTATTTCTTGAACAATTTTATGTTCTAG
Organism: Drosophila orena; assembly: GCA_005876975.1. Lineage (NCBI taxonomy): Eukaryota > Metazoa > Arthropoda > Insecta > Diptera > Drosophilidae > Drosophila > Drosophila orena. Next base: position 10,284 of record VCKV01000156.1, read on the forward strand.
GGTATTTAAATCCTCCGTTTCGTTAACGGTGTGATTTACTTTACAAAAGACAGAAGAATTACTGGTATTTGAGGATATCGACGGTCTACGGCGTCTGCTCATTTTTACCTTCTTCTTTTTGGCCTTTGGTTCAGGGTTACTATCGTTATTGTCTTCGATAGCATGTGGGTAATCATTGTCACTTAATGACGATGATTCTGTGTCAGATACTTGGAATAAGGGAAAAAACGTTTGCTCTTTCTTATTTTGGGAATGCAGATATGAAGCTACTTTTGAGTCTTCATCTGAACTTTGCAAATTACCAACTGTGTCTTCAGCTGGGTTTATGCAGTTTATTACTTCTATTTTACCTTGAACATTTAAAGATCCTTTTGAAAGATCTATAATAGCATTTAATTCTTTCAATAATTTATAACCTATCAATAAATCTGATTCTAAATTACTTATTTCGTAAAACCTATGCTTCTTACCGAAAATCATAATTTCGGAAAAATGTGTAATAATGCTGTAGCCATTTACAGTTTTTACTCTTTTCTTAATAACTAATTCTTATGCCATTTTTAATGCCTTTTTATATATAGCACGAGGTAGCACCCGTGTCAATAAGTATTTTTAAAGTTTTATTTAATTTTCTGTCTCGCCTGAAGATGTGTGGGAGTTCTCCGGCTCTTCCTCTAAAAAATGGTCCTCGTTTAAATTATTAATGCGCATAACTTTATTTGGTTGTTGACTCGAAGGTGGGGCAGGTTCCCGTTTCTTTCCTTGGTAAACATTTTGATTCTGATTTTGATTCTGATTGTGATTTAGATTCTGATTATATGGGGGTCTATTTAATACCTGAATGGACCTATCTATGTCCATTGGAACTTGGGGGGGTTGCGGAGTATTATTGCTCTGAGCAAAAACATTTGTATTTGTATTTTGGGCTTGATTATTAGCAACTCGATTGAAACGTAAATTGTTATCATATCTATGGCTTGTTTTATGTGGGTTATCGGATCCTTTTTGCTGATTTTTATTATTAGAATTACTATTCTGTTGGGAATTGGCATAATGATTGTATGCAAAATGGGCTCTTTGATAATTTGCTTCAAGCTCTTGGGCTTTTGCCAAAGCATTAGGCAAATTTTCGTGTTTTAATGAAAACAAAACTTCTGATAAGGAACCATTGAGGCCTGTAATGAAGATTCGTAAAGCGTTATCTCTATTTTTGTTATTCATTTCCTGAATAACGTTAGCTTTGTCACCGTATGTCATTATTGTCTTATTTATTAAAAGTGTTAATTTTTTATTAACTAAATTATAATATTCCAAGACGGTCATATTACCTTGTCTCAGTACACTAAGCTCCTGCTCTATAATGTAAATTGGTCGCCTGTCGCTGTAGGCGAAATCCAATCTAGATAATATTGCGTCAAAATTTAGGACTGTACCGTGATTAGTTAAAGTGTCATTTGCTCTTCCTGTTACTTTATTTCTTAATATTGTTAGAGCACCTACATACTTCCTACTTCCTTCTTTGTACATTCTCATTGCGCAACATGCTGCTTCGCGCCAACTAACATAACTGTTATAATTACCTCCGAACTCTGGAATTGATTTAATCACGTCAAATGATTCGTCATATTTAACCTGATCGTGTATCTGTGTGGCTGTATATTCTTGTACAACATTCAAATTTGAATTGAATTGAAGTTTTAATTCTGCAATTTGTTCTTGAAGAGCTTTGGTTTTATTGGCAATTAATTCAGCGATTCAATTAAATCAGCTGTCTTTGACAGTTCTTTGGTTCTGAGAGAGAAAATGTTATTGAAGGTCATGCGACTGGGCTATGTTATGATTTTGGAGCGAGGGACAAACAAAATATTGTTTATGTTGACCAGCTGCGTGGCCGATCTCTGATGCTGAGCTTTAAGTGGTTTGGTGCTAAGCCAAAGTTGAATTATAGAGAAATTATATTGTTTATGTTAACCAGCTGCAGCTTTAAGTGGGGACAAATATTGAGCATTGGTTTACTGTGGTTTGCATCTAATGGTATAGTGCTGACTGACATAAGTGTCTTATGAAATGTTGTTTACAAAGAAAAATACTTGGCGCTGGTCTTGAATTTGGTTATGGAATATTGTTTACATTTACCGTAAGAAGTATTAGCGCCTGAAGGTGATAACTTGCACACATACAGTGCTCGGCTGTCGCTGTATGCGTACAAGAGAGCTGCTGGCTCTAGAGCGCTCTCTCTCTGGCTCTTGAACAAAAATTCGAGAGAGCCTCGAGCCAGATCTAGAGCCAGCCCGAAAAAATCGTGTGCAAAAAAATCGTATGGCGTTACGCATCTTATTATTCTAGTGTCTTTGATACAAGTATGTAAGTTAATTACTTTGCTGGTAGCAAGGTAAAAAAAATAAAAATAATTGGAGTTCAGTTAAGAACGTCTTTATTTGTATAAATCCAATTTGCAACTAAATTACCCTAAGCTGTCCCTATCAAGCTGTGAGTCTCTGGCTGTGAGCTGCGCTGCCCCTGGTGGCAGAGGATGGCGTCGGCTCCGTAGCTTTCCAATAGGCCACGACATCGGCTGATGTTTTGTTGGTCGCAATCGGTGCAGTCTTCTTGGAATTACTTGCATTGGTGGGAGCGGAAGTTGTTACCAATCAGATTCTTCGAACTCTACTTGGCAGCTCGGCGTGTGCAGGAAATTATCGAATTCTACTTGGCAGCTCGGCGTGTGCAGGAAATTATGCAGACGCTGAGCTTGCAGATTGAAGCTTCCTTATTGGGGTTCATTTTTCTGGATTTAAACATTTTTGTTGTTAACTCTTCCCCCTCCAATTTATGCTTGTCCTCAAGCTGTCTCTAGAAGTATGGAATGTCGTTGAACTGAGGTAGCTGGTACTGTGCCTCAGTTGAAGATTGCTCGCGGGTTATAGGTGCGAGAATCGCGGTGACTTTTGCTTCCATTCCAGGTGTGGGACCTAGTTGCAGGGTTATGCTCTTCTTCCGTTGGCTATGGATGTGCAAGCCCAGGATGAGAACCAGCACAATCCCAAAGAGCGTTAGCAAAGTAATGCTGTTAACCGTTGAATGTGTTCTTATGTTCATCAGCTGTCCAGTGTTGTTTATGTGCAATGCTTAAGTCTTTCTTTTTCTTCGGCCGTAAACTGCACGAGAGGTGCTCCGGGGGTCGAGACTGTAGGTTCCAAGTTGCTGAACTGCTGGTTGTCGATAATTATCGAGTCATTTGATAGTTGAACCAGATAGGTGCCCTCTAGGTGAAGTTCTGTGTTGTTCCAGGTTGCGTTTCCACCGTAGTCGTTAGTAGGATGATTCCATCGTCGACTTCTTCTATTTTGGGTACATGGTCGGCATTGCTAAAACTGCACAGCGCTTTCTGTCCCTGAACTAACTTTGGTATACATTATGAATTACTTATATTAACAATTTTCTTCTTATCGCATATTTTTATATATTTTACGGTTTTACTAGTTTAAGTGAATGATTGAATTGTTTTTTACTATGGGTTTTATAATAAGTTCTTGGTATTGTATTTCTTCTAAGTTTGGAACTTTTACAATATACAGAAGTGTTGTTTTATTATGTAGAATTGACACATCGGAAAACTCCATTATTTCTTCCATTGATAGGTTTGGCATATTATTTCTTTTAAAAATTTTTTCGATTTCAATTAGCTCATCTTCATTTAATACAAGTGTGTTAACTACGTTTAATCGTGCCCATTGAATGGCATATTTAATGTTAATAATTTCTTCTTTTAAAAGGCGAATATGGTTGTGCAAACTAATAGCCGTCTCGATACTTACTGAACTGCTTTTTTGAATAGAATTGCTGAGAGCGTTAGATACTGAAGTGAGTTTATTTATTCTTCCTTCTAACTGTTTGTTAACAATGACCTGTTGGTTATTGTTGTCAATAAGTTTATCTAAGTGCATAACCAGGTCATCATAATCTGGACTACCCGCTATGTAGTTCCATCCTGACCCTAGCCAATTTAAGGACCTAGTTTTTCGAGTTTTGGGAAAGGCTGTGATTGTTCGGAATGTGTGAGTAGTTGTGTTTATCTCATGGTGAAGGGTAGCGTATAATGGACTGCGTTTAAGGCTATTTTCCGTATGTTCATGTAAAATATCTAAAGCGGTTTGGATTTGGTCGAGGTTAATGAGGTGTATTAGTTTAGTTGTTGAGGTTTGTAGCTTTCCGATCCCCTTGTTCATTGTCAGTATCTGTGCGTTCGTATAGTTTGTAAGGTTCATCGTTCCACTGACATCGTTCGTAATCCATAGTAATATCCTAAAAAATTTTAGATCTTGATATGGCTTTTATGTACCGTTTTTCCCGATTCTGTTGTTACTGTAGTGTGCTTGTTTTCCTTAACTATTTCTTTTCTATATCTTGGGGAAAGCTTTGAACCTAATCTAGTGTTTATTTTTACGAATATTTCTTCTCCTGGCTGATAGGTTAGTATTTCGTTTTTTTTCTTATTGTGGTTTGCTGTTTATTTTTAAGTCTTTCAATATTATCTTGTCTGGCTGTCTCGTATTGGTCCGGGTCTGTTGTTACTCTCCTACCGAAGAATACTTCTAATGGTCGTTTCTTTGTAACCGAATGAAAACTGTAATTTTACTCGTAAACTGCCCTTTCTAAAAGTTCTTTAAAATTTCTCTCAGTGTCCTCTTTCTTGAGGCATCTCATTATCTCTGAGAGTGTTGAATGGAACGTTCTACCTGACCGTTAACGGTACTTTTGTATGGTGGGGCAGTATAGACTTCTATCTGTAGCTGCTCCAACATGAAGCTAATTGATTGGGAATTGAAAGCTTTTTCGTTGTCCATAACGATATGTTTTGGGACTGCGAAATAAAATATAATGTCACGCAAAAGGGTTCTGATATCTATTGCTTTTGAATTTATAATTCGTGCTTGCGCTAATTTAGAAAACTTATCTATTGCAGTGAGTACTAAGTGTCGTTCTGTAGAATAAATGTCAATGTGCAATATGTGACCGGGGTATTCTGGAATAGAGGTTTCTTGAATTTCCGGATTTGGGGGGTGTCTGTCATATGTAGCTTCTTTGCAAAGTTTACATTGCTTAACTAAATGTATAATTTTTTGTTTCATTCTTGGAAAATAATAAAATAATTCTGCTAGTTGCTTTTGATTTTCTAGAGCGTTTCGATGTACTCTCCTATGTATTTGAAGAATTCTTTCTTCCTGTTCAGTTTCGTCTGTCAAGTCTTCTACCCTGAATTGGGTGAATCTAGTTTTGATTCCTTTGAAGTAATTTCTGTAGGTTGTCTGTATTTTTCCCATAATGTCTTCAGTCGTGTGAATGCCGTTAATTCGAAAGGGTTGAGGTGTTTTTTTAGGTCTGTTATTATATCGTCCGTGGTGTATTCGAGTCGGTATATTTCATGTCTATGGAAAGTAGGAAATGGGATGGTGAACTTGTAGTCGTATTTATCTGATTTATAAAAGAATATTTGATTTTTGAAAACGTTTATTGGAGCTTTGACGCTAGGGACTAGGTCATGGCTAGAACTTTCGGCGCTATGTTGTGTAGAATCAACAGAGTTAATCTGCTCTAAAGGTATTCTTGAGAGCGCGTCTGCAACAACATTTTCTTTTCCCGGTTTCATAACCATATTCCTCCAAATAAGCTTTCCATCTCTTGATTCTGGCGTTTCCATTCCAGCTACTCAGAGAATCTGTTAAAGGTTGATGATCTGTAAAGATCTTAACCTTTGCTTTACCGTATAGGTAATTTTTGAGGGCCCAAATTATGGCTAACATTTCTTTTTCGTTAGTGAAATGGTGTTCTAGTGTTCTAGAAAGAAATGGTATAGGGTGGTTGTCTTGCGATAGGACTGCGCCGATCGCGAAATTTGAAGCATCAGTAGTTAAATGGAACTCCTTATTGAAATCTGGGTAACGGAGAATTATTTCTTTTGACACTAAGTTACTTTTAAGCTTCTTGAAAGATTCTAGAGCTTCTTTGTTTAGTGAAATTATTTTTTTGGATGACATTCTTTTGGACACGTATCCGTCTTCCCCTATTAAAAGTGAAGTTAGGGGTTTTGCCAATTTGGCATAATTTTGTATAAATCTTCTATAATAGCCGGAAAGGCCTAGAAAGGATCTTAGATCCCTCAAAGTTTTAGGGCAGGGATAATTTGCTATCGCTGCCACTTTACTCGGGTTTGTTTCTATTCCCCTATCGGAGACAACAAATCCAAGGAATTCGACTTTGTTTTTCATGAACTGTCTAGCTGACATTTCATGTTGGCGTTCTGTAAAGTTTGAAAAATTTTAGCCAAGTTCTTAATATGCGTATCATCATCTTTGCTAAATATGATGATATCGTCTATGTAAATAAAACATATTTTCCCAATATGTTCAGGAAGTATGTCATCTAATGCACGTTGGAAAATTGAAGGCGCATTCTTAAGACCATATGGGAGTCGTGTAAACTCATATTTTCCGTTGTTTACGGAGAACGCGGTCTTTTCTATGTCACTATTTTTTAACGAGATTCGATGGAAACCACTTTTCAGATCTAAGACGGAGAATACTTTATTGTCCCCTATTTGGGTAAGTACCTCATTTATCTCAGGAATAGGGTATTTATCTGCAATGGTTATTTTATTGAGTTTGCGATAATCAATTACCATGCGATAATTTTTTTCGCCTGAAGCGTCTGCCTTTTTGGGTGCAATCCACACTGGTGAGTTGTATGGGGACCTAGAAGGTCGAATTATACCATCTTCTAAAAGTTCTTTTATCTGTTTGTTTACTTCATCTTTCAGTGTCATTGGATACTGATAGAATTTCGAGTAAATAGGATTATCGGACGAGGTTCGGATCGTTGCTTTTACGTTTGTTGTGTAGGTCAGTTTTTGGTTTGGGTCTGCGAACAAGTCTGGAAACGACTTGAATAATTCGCTTGATTTTTTGTTTGTCGGACAAGTGGGATGTTCTCGGAATAATTGTGTTGACTGCTTCGAATGTTTTTTCTTTTATGCGGATCGAGATACCGTTCTTTAATATCATAATATTTATTTCATAATAATTTATTTCATAATTTATATCATAATAATATTTTTGCTGATTTTTATTACTGCCCCTAATTCTTTTAAACTATCATTGCCCAAAATGGCATCGAAAGATTTTAGTGTGGGCAACAGAAAAAATTTAAATTCAACATCCTGAATATTAAAAAGGTTTGCTACCTTATGATGCGTAATTACTGTGCTGCCGCCTACTGAGACAGCATTGAAAGGTGATTTATTCTGTATAGGGTTATTGACGAATAATAATAAGCAAGCTTCAATCTGCAAGCTCAGCGTCTGCATAATTTCCTGCACACGCCGAGCTGCCAAGTAGAATTCGATAATTTCCTGCACACGCCGAGCTGCAAAGTAGAGTTCAAAGAATCTGATTGGTAACAACTTCCGCTCCCACCAATGCAAGTGATTCCAAGAAGACTGCACCGATTGCGACCAACAAAACATCAGCCGATGTCGTGGCCTATTGGAAAGCTACGGAGGGGCAGCGCAGCTCACAGCCAAAGACTCACAGCTCGATAGGGACAGCTTAGGGTAATTTAGTTGCAAATTGGATTTATACAAATAAAGACGTTCTTAACTGAACTCCAATTATTTTTATTTTTTTTACCTTGCTACCAGCAAAGTAATTAACTGGCGCCCGAACAGGGACCGGTGCGCGTACGATACAACAAAACGTTTTGTAAGTTCGCGGCTAGGAATAACATTTGCGGCAACCGGTCAAAAACGCGAGTGACAAGAACGCGCAACTCACGAAAAATTAACATTTCTCGTTCGTTCAAATTCACTCTGGCAAATCGAACTTAACTTGGACTCCAAGGACTGAAGGCAGGGCCACAGACCACCCCTCAACCCTGTACGCATCGCTGGATCCCAAGTAGTCTTCGCTAGATAAAAAGGATGAAATACGGATCGTCGGAGGGAGGAGCCACATCAATAAGAATAACCATAGTACTGTAAGCTTAACCAACCAAATTTAAAAAAAAAAAACGATAAAACGATAAAACAAACAAAAAGATCACAAAAGTGATATAACTAATTCCAACTTTACGATTCCCAAGGGACCCTCTAAAGTACGAGGAAAACCAGCCACTGGTTAAAAAATTTATAAGACACAAAAACATATTATTTTCAAGTAAAAGCACAAGGTCTTACTAACCCAATTCAAACATAATTAGATATAAGCTCCATCATTTGCTCCCTTGATCTTTTTAAACTCGACCCATTCTTAGTTCGGTTGTACTAAGTGTTTTATGGGTAACGTGAACAACCTAATAAGACCCTCGATACTTAGTGCTGAAGCAACTAGACAACGAGTCAGACAACAGGAAGAACTAGAACACAATAGAATCATGGTTGAAAATATAGACAGAGCTGCATTATCAGCTACAATTAGCGAAATCTTAGCACAACAATTACCAGGAAATCGCCCCAGAGCATGCAGAGAACTTAGGTGATTTAGACAGAGTACCGGATATAGTTAAATCTATCCGGGACTTTTCAGGTGATCCGTCCGAATTTAGTTCTTGGAGGAAAGGAGTAGACCGTATCTTAGAAGCATACAGTGCTTTCCAGGGTACCCCGAAATACTATGGTATTTTACATACCATACGTAATAAAATTGTAGGACCCGCCGACATGGCATTAGAATCTTACAATACTCCTCTGAACTGGTTAGCGATTTCGAAATGTCTGACTCTGCATTATGCTGACAAGCGCGACATTAACACATTAGAATACCAAATGACGATGCTTATACAGGTTGCCAACCAATCTGTGGAAGAGTTCCATCAAATGGTTTATAGGCACCTATCCCTAATCCTAAACAAGATCGGTTGTATGGGGTTAGGAAGAGAAGCAGAACTGTTAATGACGAAAATGTACAGAGATAAGGCTCTAGACATCTTCGTACGAGGATAACAAGGCGATTTGCCTCGTCTACTGGGAATTAAAGAACCAGTAGACTTACCCTCGGCATTACAGCTTTGCCTCAAGTTAGAAAATCAGAACTTCAGGGCAAATCATGCAGCAAACATAGGACAGACAAGACAGTTTAGGAATCAGTCTTCAAGCCTTCACCTGCTCCTCGCAGTCATTTATTTAACAATAGACAACCACCAATTCCACCCCCCAGAACTCGATATTACCAATTCGGACAGCAACTACCGACCGCTTTACCACGACAAAATTGGAACAACTTCGGTTACCAGCTTGCACAGCCAGTACCTGTACCTCGACCTTTTCAGAATAGGCAATTCCCGCCACAGCAGTCAGCGCCACCTAGGCCACAGGCCCCAAAACCACTGCCTCGTCCAGAACCTATGGATGTGGATCCCAGTGTTCAGACAAGAATGGTGAACTATATGAACAGACCTCGCTTTGAACCAGGTAAAAGACCACCTGGCCCAACACCAGATGGGATGAAGCGACAAAGGAACTTTAACATACAGACTACAACAGAAGAAAACGAAACGCGTTCCATGGAGACTCCATTAACCACGACGGACTACGAACAAGCTATGGCAGAGTACGAGGACCACAATCACCTTGACGACAACTTGGACGAAGCGGACGCTGACAATAACACTTACGACTACTACGACAACGCTGGCTTGAATTTTTTAGAATAAAACATTCCTCCCTTCCATACTTTCTATGCAAGATGAGGAATGGCAAACTTATTAGAATACTTATAGACACCGGTTCAAACCGAAATTATATCCAAACTAAATTCGTCAATAACCCTATACAGAATAAATCACCTTTCAATGCTGTCTCAGTAGGCGGCAGCACAGTAATTACGCATCATAAGGTAGCAAACCTTTTTAATATTCAGGATGTTGAATTTACATTTTTTCTGTTGCCCACACTAAAATCTTTCGATGCCATTTGGGGCAATGATAGTTTAAAAGAATTAGGGGCAGTAATAAAAATCAGCAAACATATTATTATGATATAAATTATGAAATAAATTATTATGAAATAAATATTATGATATTAAAGAACGGTGTCTCGATCCCCATAAAAGAAAAAACTTCGAAGCAGTCAACACAATTATTCCGAGAACACCCCACTTGTCCGACAAACAAAAAATCAAGCGAATTATTCAAGTCGTTTCCAGACTTGTTCGCAGACCCAAACCAAAAACTGACCTACACAACAAACGTAAAAGCAACGATCCGAACCTCGTCCGATAATCCTATTTACTCGAAATTCTATCAGTATCCAATGACACTGAAAGATGAAGTAAACAAACAGATAAAAGAACTTTTAGAAGATGGTATAATTCGACCTTCTAGGTCCCCATACAACTCACCAGTGTGGATTGCACCCAAAAAGGCAGACGCTTCAGGCGAAAAAAATTATCGCATGGTAATTGATTATCGCAAACTCAATAAAATAACCATTGCAGATAAATACCCTATTCCTGAGATAAATGAGGTACTTACCCAATTAGGGGACAATAAAGTATTCTCCGTCTTAGATCTGAAAAGTGGTTTCCATCGAATCTCGTTAAAAAATAGTGACATAGAAAAGACCGCGTTCTCCGTAAACAACGGAAAATATGAGTTTACACGACTCCCATATGGTCTTAAGAATGCGCCTTCAATTTTCCAACGTGCATTAGATGACATACTTCCTGAACATATTGGGAAAATATGTTTTATTTACATAGACGATATCATCATATTTAGCAAAGATGATGATACGCATATTAAAAACTTGAAATGTCAGCTAGACAGTTCATGAAAAACAAAGTCGAATTCCTTGGATTTGTTGTCTCCGATAGGGGAATAGAAACAAACCCGAGTAAAGTGGCAGCGATAGCAAATTATCCCTGCCCTAAAACTTTGAGGGATCTAAGATCCTTCCTAGGCCTTTCCGGTTATTATAGAAGATTTATACAAAATTATGCCAAATTGTCAAAACCCCTAACTTCACTTTTAAGAGGGGAAGATGGATACGTGTCCAAAAGAATGTCATCCAAAAAAATTATTTCACTAGACAAAGAAGCTCTAGAATCTTTCAAGAAGCTTAAAAGTAACTTAGTGTCAAAAGAAATAATTCTCCGTTACCCAGATTTCAATAAGGAGTTCCATTTAACTACTGATGCTTCAAATTTCGCGATCGGCGCAGTCCTATCGCAAGACAACCACCCTATATCATTTCTTTCTAGAACACTTTCCAAAGCCGAACAGAACTACGCGGCTAACGAAAAAGAAATGTTAGCCATAATTTGGGCACTCAAGGCCCTCAACAATTACCTATACGGTAAAGCAAAGGTTAAGATCTTTACAGATCATCAACCTTTAACACATTCTCTGAGTAGCTGGAATGGAAACGCCAGAATCAAGAGATGGAAAGCTTATTTGGAGGAATATGATTATGAAATATTCTATAAACCGGGAAAAGAAAATGTTGTTGCAGACGCGCTCTCAAGAATACCTTTAGAGCCATGACCTAATCCCTAGCGTCGAAGCTCCAATAAACGTTTTCAAAAATCAAATATTCTTTTATAAATCAGATAAATACGACTACAAGTTCACCATCCAATTTCTTACTTTCCATAGACATGATATATACCGACTCGAATACACCACGGACGATATAATAACAGACCTAGAAAAACACCTCAACCCTTCCGTAATTAACGGCATTACCACGACTGAGGACATTATGGGAAAAATACAGACAACCTACAGAAATCACTTCAAAGGAATCAAAACTAGATTCACCCAATTCAGGGTAAAAGACTTGACAGACGAAACTGAACAGGAAGAAAGAATTCTTCAAATACATAGGAGAGCACATCGAAACGCTCTAGAAAATCAAAAGCAGCTAGCAGAAAAACCTATTATTTTCCAAGAATGAAACAAAAAATTATACATTTAGTTAAGCAATGTAAACTTTGCAAGGAAGCTAAATATGACAGACACCCCCCAAATCCGGAAATTCAAGAAACTCCTATTCCAGAATACCCCGGTCACATATTGCACATTGACATTTATTCTACAGAACGACACTTAGTACTCACTGCAATAGATAAGTTTTCTACATTAGCGCAAGCACGAATTATAAATTCAAAAGCAATAGAAGATATCAGAGCCCCTTTGCGTGACATTATATTTTATTTCGGAGTCCCAAAACTTATCATTATGGACAACGAAAAAACTTTCAATTCCCAATCAATTAAGTTCATGTTGGAGCAGCTACAGATAGAAGTCTATACTGCCCCACCATACAAAAGTACCGTCAACGGTCAGGTAGAACGATTCCATTCAACACTCTCAGAGATAATGAGATGCCTCAAGAAAGAGGGCACTGAGAGAAATTTTAAAGAACTTTTAGAAAGGGCAGTTTACGAGTACAATTACAGTTTTCATTCGGTTACAAAGAAACGACCATTAGAAGTATTCTTCGGTAGGAGAGTAACAACAGACCCGGACCAATACGAGACAGCCAGACAAGACAATATTGAAAGACTTACAAATAAACAGCAAATGGACCGAACAAACCACAATAAGAAAAAAAACGAAATACTATACTATCAGCCAGGAGAAGAAATTCCAATTTTCTATTCAAAAAAGCAGTTCAGTAAGTAACCCAAACTAATAGCCGTCTCGATACTTACTGAACTGCTTTTTTGAAAATTTTCGATTTTGATATGGCTTTTATGTACCGTTTTTCCCGATTCTGTTGTTACTGTAGTGTGCTTGTTTTCCTTAACTATTTCTTTCCTATATCTTGGGGAAAGCTTTGAACCTAATCTAGTGTTTGTTTTTACGAATATTTCTTATCCTGGTTGATAGTTTAGTATTTCGTTTTTTTTCTTATTGTGGTTTGTTCGGTCCATTTGCTTTTTTTTTTTTTAAGTCTTTCAATATTGTCTTGTCTGGCTGTCTCGTATTGGTCCGGGTGTGTTGTTACTCTCCTACCGAAGAATACTTCTAATGGTCGTTTCTTTGTAACCGAATGATAACTGTAATTGTACTCGTAAACTGCCCTTTCTAAAAGTTCTTTAACTCTCAGTGCCCTCTTTCTTGAGGCATCTCATTATCTCTGAGAGTGTTGAATGGAATAGTTCTACCTGTCCGTTAACGGTACTTTTGTATGGTGGGGCAATATAGACTTCTATCTGTAGCTGCTCCAACATGAACTTAATTGATTGGGAATTGAAAGTTTTTTCGTTGTCCATAACAATATATTTTGGGACTCCAAAATAAAATATAATGTCACGAAAAGGGGTTCTGATATCTTCTATTGCTTTTGAATTTATAATTCGTGCTTGCGCTAATGTAGAAAACGTATCTATTGCAGTGAGTACTAAGTGTCGTTCTGTAGAATAAATGTCAATGTGCAATATGTGACCGGGGTATTCTGGAATAGGAGTTTTATGAATTTCCGGATTTGGGGGGGGGGTCTGTCATATTAAGCTTCTTTGCAAATTTTACATTGCTTAACTAAATGTATAATTTTTTGTTTCATTCTTGGAAAATAATAAAATAATTCTGCTAGTTGCTTTTGATTTTCTAGAGCGTTTCGATGTACTCTCCTATGTATTTGAAGAATTCTTTCTTCCTGTTCAGTTTCGTCTGTCAAGTCTTCTACCCTGAATTGGGTGAATCTAGTTTTGATTCCTTTGAAGTGATTTCTGTAGGTTGTCTGTATTTTTCCCATAATGTCTTCAGTCGTGTGAATGCCGTTAATTACGGAAGGGTTGAGGTGTTTTTTTAGGTCTGTTATTATATCGTCCGTGGTGTATTCGAGTCGGTATATTTCATGTCTATGGAAAGTAGGTGAACTTGTAGTCGTATTTATCAGATTTATAAAAGAATATTTGATTTTTGAAAACGTTTATTGGAGCTTCGACGCTAGGGATTAGGTCATGGCTGGAACTTTCGGCGCTATGTTGTGTAGAGGCATCAGAGTTAATCTGCTCTAAAGGTATTCTTGAGAGTGCGTCTGCAACAACATTTTCTTTTCCCGGTTTATAGAATATTTCATAATCATATTCCTCCAAATAAGCTTTCCATCTCTTGATTCTGGCGTTTCCATTCCAGCTACTAGAGAATGTGTTAACGGTTGATGATCTGTAAAGATCTTAACCTTTTCTTTACCGTATAGGTAATTTTTGAGGGCCTTGAGTGCCCAAATTATGGCTAACATTTCTTTTTCGTTAGCCGCGTAGTTCTGTTCGGCTTTGGAAAGTGTTCTAGAAAGAAATGATATAGGGTGGTTGTCTTGCGATAGGACTGCGCCGATCGCGAAATTTGAAGCATCAGTAGTTAAATGGAACTACTTATTGAAATCTGGGTAACGGAGAATTTATTTGACACTAAGTTACTTTTAATCTTCTTGAAAGATTCTAGAGCTTCTTTGTCTAGTGAAATAATTTTTTTGGATGACATTCTTTTGGACACGTGTCCATTTTCCCCTCTTAAAAGTGAAGTTAGGGGTTTTGCCAATTTCGCATAATTTTGTATAAATCTTCTATAATAGCCGGAAAGGCCTAGGAAGGATCTTAGATCCCTCAAAGTTTTAGGTCAGGGATAATTTGATATCGCTGCCACTTTACTCGGGTTTGTTTCTATTCCCCTATCGGAGACAACAAATCCAAGGAATTCGACTTTGTTTTTCATGAACTCACATTTGTCTAGCTGACATTTCATGTTGGCGTTCTGTAAAGTTTGAAAAATTTTAGCCAAGTTCTCAATATGCGTATCATCATCTTTGCTAAATATAATGATATCGTCTATGTAAATAAAACATATTTTCCCAATATGTTCATGAAGTATGTCATCTAATGCACGTTGGAAAATTGAAGGCGCATTCTTAACCCATTTTACACGACCCATAGTAGTGTAAACTCATATTTTCCGTTGTTTACGGAGAAGGCGGTCTTTTCTATGTCACTATTTTTTAACGAGATTTGATGGAAACCACTTTTCAGATCTAAGACGGAGAATACTTTATTGTCCCCTAATTGGGTAAGTACCTCATTTATCTCAGGAATAGGGTATTTATCTGCAATGGTTATTTTATTAAGTTTGGGATCATCAATAACCATGCGATATTTTTTTTCGCCTGGAGCGTCTGCCTTTTTGGGTGCAATCCACACTGGTAAATTGTATGGGGACCTAGAAGGTCGAATTATACCATCTTCTAAAAGTTCTTTTATCTGTTTGTTTACTTCATCTTTCAGTGTCATTGGATACTGATAGAATTTCGAGTAAATAGGATTATCGGACGAGGTTCGGATCGTTGCCTTTACGTTTGTTGTGTAGGTCAGTTTTTGGTTTGGGTCTGCGAACAAGTCTGGAAACGACTTGAGTAATTCGCTTAGCTTGGTTTTTTGTTTGTCGGACAAGTGGGATGTTCTCGGAATAATTGTGTTGACTGCTTCGAATGTTTTTTCTTTTATGGGGATCGAGACACCGTTCTTTAATATCATAATATTTTTGCTGATTTTTATTACTGCCCCTACTTCTTTTAAACTATCATTGCCCAAAATGGCATCGAAAGATTTTAATGTGGGCAACAGAAAAAATTTAACTTCAACATCCTGAATATTATTTGCGGCCTGTGGCCTAGGTGACGCTGACTGCTGTGGCAGGAATTGCCTATTCTGAAAAGGTCGAGGTGCAGCTACTGGCTGTGCAAGCTGGTAACCGAAGTTGTTCCAATTTTGTCGTGGTAAAGCGGTCGGTAGTTGCTGTCCGAATTGGTAATATTGAGTTCTGGGGGGTGGAATTGGGTGTTGTCTATTGATAAATAACTGACTGCGAGGAGCAGATGAAGCCTTTGAAGGCTTATTCCTAAACCGTCTTGTCTGTCCTATGTTTGCTGCATGATTTGCCCTGAAGTTCTGATTTTCTAACTTGAGGCAAAGGTGTAATGCCGAGGGTAAGTCTACTGGTTCTTTAATTCCCAGTAGACGAGGCAAATCGCCTTGTAATCCTCGTACGAAGGTGTCTAGAGCCTTATCCCTGTGCATTTTCGTTATTAAGAGTTCTGCTTCTCTTCCTAACCCCATACAACCGATCTTGTTTAGGATTAGGGATAGGTGCTTATAAACCATTTGATGGAACTCTTCCACAGATTGGTTTGCACCCTGTATAAGCATCGTCATTTGGTATTCTAATGTGTTAATGTCGCGCTTGTCAGCATAATGCAGAGTCAGACATTTCGAAATCGCTAACCAGTTCAGAGGAGTATTGTAAGATTCTAATGCCATGTCGGCGGGTCCTACACTGTAGGCTTCTAAGATACGGTCTACTCCTTTCCTCCAAGAACTAAATTCGGACGGATCACCTGAAAAGTCCCGGATAGATTTAACTATATCCGGTACTCTGTCTAAATCATTCCCTGCATGCTCTGGGACGATTACCTGGTCTGTTACGTTTGCGAATTCTTCCGAAGAATTGAAGCGTCTCAAGAGACTTGGTAATTGTTGTGCTAAGATTTCGCTAATTGTAGCTGCTAATGCAGCTCTGTCTACATTTTCAACCATGATTCTATTGTGTTCTAGTTCTTCCTGTTGTCTGACGCATTGTCTAGTTGCTTCAGCGCTAAGTATCGAGGGTCTTATTAGGTTGTTCACGTTACCCATAAAACACTTAGTACAACCGAACTAAGAATGGGCCGAGTTTAAAAAGATCAAGGGAGCAAATGATGGAGCTTATCTCTAATTATGTTTGAATTGGGTTAGTAAGACCTTGTGCTTTTACTTGAAAATAATATGTTTTTGTGTCTTATAAATTTTATAACCAGTGGCTGGTTTTTCCTTGTACTTTAGAGGGTCCCTTGGGAATCGTAAAGTTGGAATTAGTTATATCACTTTTGTGATCTTTTTGTTTGTTTTATCGTTTTACGGTATTTTATGATCACTTAAGTTTATATGTGTTTTCTTTTTTTCAATTTGTTTTTTAGTTTTGTATTTTTTTTTTTTTTTAATTTAGTTGGTTAAGCTTACAGTACTATGGTTATTCTTATTGATGTGGCTCCTCCCTCCGACGATCCGGATTTCATCCTTTTTATCTAGCGAAGACTACTTGGGATCCAGCGATGCGTACAGGGTTGAGGGGTGGTCTGTGGCCCTGCCTTCAATCCTTGGAGTCCACCGATGGGCAAATGAACAAGTTAAGTTCGATTTGCCAGAGTGAATTTGAACGAACGAGAAATGTTAATTTTTCGTGAGTTGCGCGTTCCTTGTCACTCGCATTTTTGACCGGTTGCCGCAAATGTTATTGCTAGCCGCGAACTTACAAAACGTTTTGTTGTATCGTACGCGCACCGGTCCCTGTTCGGGCGCCAGTTAATTACTTTGCTGGTAGCAAGGTAAAAAAAATAAAAATAATTGGAGTTCAGTTAAGAACGTCTTTATTTGTATAAATCCAATTTGCAACTAAATTACCCTAAGCTGTCCCTATCAAGCTGTGAGTCTTTGGCTGTGAGCTGCGCTGCCCCTGGTGGCAGAGGATCGGCGTCGGCTCCGTAGCTTTCCAATAGGCCACGACATCGGCTGATGTTTTGTTGGTCAAATCGGTGCAGTCTTCTTGGAATCACTTGCATTGGTGGGAGCGGAAGTTGTTACCAATCAGATTCTTCGAATTCTACTTGGCAGCTCGGCGTGTGCAGGAAATTATGCAGACGCTGAGCTTGCAGATTGAAGCTTGCTTATTGGGGTTCATTGTTCTGGATTTAAACATTTTTGTTGTTAACTTGTATCCAATCAATACCAAATAAGAACCAGACAACTGAGACTATTCACCCACTGGTATATTAAACAACTATGTTTAATGTAAACATTTCTTGCCTAAACAGAAGTATTAAAGAGCGCTTGTATCCATGTGGGAATGCACTTGAATCCAATAGAAATGCAAAGATAATCAGAATCAATCCAGATCAATAAGTTTAGTTCAGTATGAGAACTAAATTAAGAAGGTGGGTGTTCTTCAAAACATAAGGATTGTAATTATGCAGTTAATAAAGATGATATTTTATTAACTTATGAATATTGCAGACATATAATTCGCGAAGTCGGTGGGATCAAAAAATAGGAAGTCCCTTTAGTACGGTATTGGCAAAGACACTAGAATAATAAGATGCGTAACGGCCATACATTTGTTTTGCACTGTGCAGCAACTTTTTTGGTGGCGGCAATAATTGCTCTCTTCCCGCTCGCGTCAAATTGAGAGCATAAAAATCTAAAAATATAATTCACTTGCTTGTGTGAGTGAAAACAGCAAACAAAAAAGTGTGCATGTCTGCGTACTTGTGCTAGAAGACGATTTTCGGTTCGAAATCAATTTTGATCTAAGAAACGAGTTTGATTAATGTTTTCGTAAATTTCGTTGTAATATGAGCTAATAATTATTATTTTTTTTAGGAAGTTGTTTAAATATTATTTAGTTAAAATCGCCGCTCGAATTAGCTACCGTTTACATATAAATATTTTTATTATTAATTATCTGTAATATATGTAATTTTTGGTACCCACGGAACACCACGGGGAGGCCATTACAATTGTAATGAGGTCGTATATTTATATGACCTTCGAGTCGACTTGAAATAATAAATGCTAAACATTAAAATATTTCCATGTTCCCCAACTAAGCTAGTTTTCTAACTATTGCTTTTCGATATAATTTGCTCCTTTTTTTTAAATTCATTTTATTAAATTTTTGTACTATATATTTATATATTATGTATATATTTATTTTTAGTCGTCACTAATTTTTCATTTATGAGATAGAATGCTGAGTTTTGCTTGCTTTTTTTGTTTATCAGCTGTCACAGTCCACTTGCAATGCTTAAAGAGTAAAACTTTTATAAGTTTGTTTAAAATATCAATTTTATGCACATAACAGTCATCATTTGAGTGAAACCATAATGAGAAATCGCTACTTTCATTTGTGCACTTATTGCATTGCTCTACAATAAATTGTTTTATACGCCGTTGTTTTTTATTATTTTTAAAAATATTTTCAAAAACTTTAATGTGTATTTTACAGATATTAAAAAAAAGATCAGATGGTGCCTTTAGTTTTCCAAAGTCCGATTCTATCGAGTAGTTTTTCTCATGTATGAAAAGCTCAGATGGAGCTGTCAAATGCTCGCTTTCTTTTAAAATCAACGATCTGCATTTATCGCAACTGAATCCCTAAGCAATATATCCAACAAAATATCTACTCGAAGTTAATTCAATGGGTACATCATTGCACAAAAAATCATCCATATTTTGGTCAAAGTACCTCTCATTTCCTTGTACAATTTCTGAAAATGATACAGAATATTGTTTCTGTATTTCCTTTTTTTCAACGCAAGGCTGATATATAATTGAATCGAACTCTATTGGCAACATAACATCATCATCTGATTCGCAATTGGACTTTTGTGAAAATTTAAAAATGTGTAGGGATATTAGTTTGGCAATTATTATATTAAATTCGTTAACTGAAGGATTTCTACAGTGACCACCTTTTCTTCGAACGCACGCAAATATCAAGGGGATCCTGGTTAACTCTACTAGTTAAAAAGAAAAAATGGTCCGTGTGGTCCCTAAATATATCTTTGACGAGTCCAAATATAACTTCAGTAGTTTGGATCAAGCCATCAAGACAATATATACTATTTCCGTGATATTTAACGTTCCTAAGGTATTCCTGCATTTCCTTCAGTTTATTCCAAACAGTGTTGTTAAATTGAAGCGCACATTTCATGAGGTTTTTGTCAGTTAAAACTCTGCTATTCAAGCAATCAAAGTAATCATTAACTTTTTGGACAAATGCAGCAGTTGAGGCTGCCACTTCGGGACTATTGCGATGAAATTGCTTGGTTTGATTACAAGTCTTAATTGCCGCTGCAACAGTGTGACTAAGCATCTGAGTTGCCAGACATACCCGCATAAGCTCAAATCTAGTTGGATTAACGTGACTTCTTGTTAATTTAGTCATTCTCGTTACTGATCTCTGATCTAATTCGTACACCTCTCGGATGACATCAAAGTCAACAAGTCCGTCAGGGGTTTCAAAATTAGCTTTCAGAAAATTATTCCTTATAGACTTGAAAAGATGCGGATAATATTTTTTATTATTAAAGGTAAAGTAAGGTTTCTCATTGATCATAAACTACACCCCTCACTTTGAAACTAATATTTTCAACAATATTAATGTTTTTATAAATAAGCTTTTTTAAGCAATCGCCTTTAATATTTGTTTCGGGGACGAAATAATTTAATATAAATTTCCATTTTTTTAAAAAACCCCGAATAACAAATACGCAAATGTGACTTCCCATTTTATTAGAGCGATCAATTAAATGCTCTAGTCCATCTATTATATCAACAGATACATTGTAAGTCAAACATTCGTTGTCTCCCAGCTGTAATTTTTTTATGCTGTTCCACTTTTGTAACGATGATGGACTGGAAAAATTTAATTTAAGCGAGTCCCTTAAAAACGTATATGTTGAAGTGGACCTGTAATATAAGTTAACAACAAAAATGTTTAAATCCAGAACAATGAACCCCAATAAGCAAGCTTCAATCTGCAAGCTCAGCGTCTGCATAATTTCCTGCACACGCCGAGCTGCCAAGTAGAATTCGATAATTTCCTGTACACGCCAAGCTGCCAAGTAGAGTTCAAAGAATCTGATTGGTAACAACTTCCGCTCCCACCAATGCAAGTGATTCCAAGAAGACTGCACCGATTTGACCAACAAAACATCAGCCGATGTCGTGGCCTATTGGAAAGCTACGGAGCCGACGCCGATCCTCTGCCACCAGGGGCAGCGCAGCTCACAGCCAAAGACTCACAGCTTGATAGGGACAGCTTAGGGTAATTTAGTTGCAAATTGGATTTATACAAATAAAGACGTTCTTAACTGAACTCCAATTATTTTTATTTTTTTTACCTTGCTACCAGCAAAGTAATTAACTGGCGCCCGAACAGGGACCGGTGCGCGTACGATACAACAAAACGTTTTGTAAGTTCGCGGCTAGCAATAACATTTGCGGCAACCGGTCAAAAATGCGAGTGACAAGGAACGCGCAACTCACGAAAAATTAACATTTCTCGTTCGTTCAAATTCACTCTGGCAAATCGAACTTAACTTGTTCATTGCCCATCGGTGGACTCCAAGGACTGAAGGCAGGGCCACAGACCACCCCTCTACCCTGTACGCATCGCTGGATCCCAAGTAGTCTTCGCTAGATAAAAAGGATGAAATCCGGATCGTCGGAGGGTGGAGCCACATCAATAAGAATAACCATAGTACTGTAAGCTTAACCAACCAAATTTAAAAAAAAAAAAATACAAAACTAAAAAACAAATTGAAAAAAAGAAAACACATATAAACTTAAGTGATCATAAAATACCGTAAAACGATAAAACAAACAAAAAGATCACAAAAGTGATATAACTAATTCCAACTTTACGATTCCCAAGGGACCCTCTAAAGTACAAGGAAAAACCAGCCACTGGTTATAAAATTTATAAGACACAAAAACATATTATTTTCAAGTAAAAGCACAAGGTCTTACTAACCCAATTCAAACATAATTAGAGATAAGCTCCATCATTTGCTCCCTTGATCTTTTTAAACTCGACCCATTCTTAGTTCGGTTGTACTAAGTGTTTTATGGCTAATGTGAACAAGCTAATAAGACCCTCGATACTTAGTGCTGAAGCAACTAGACAACGCGTCAGACAACAGGAAGAACTAGAACACAATAGAATCATGGTTGAAAATGTAGACAGAGCTGCATTAGCAGCTACAATTAGCGAAATCTTAGCACAAAAATTACCAAGTCTCTTGAGACGCCTCAATTCTTCGGAAGAATTCGCACACCTTCGTACGAGGATTACAAGGCGATTTGCCTCGTCTACTGGGAATTAAAGAACCAGTAGACTTACCCTCGGCATTACACCTTTGCCTCAAGTTAGAAAATCAGAACTTCAGGGCAAATCATGCAGCAAACATAGGACAGACAAGACAGTTTAGGAATCAGTCTTCAAAGCCTTCACCTGCTCCTCGCAGTCATTTATTTATCAATAGACAACCCCTAATTCCACCCCCCAGAACTCGATATTACCAATTCGGACAGCAACTACCTTTACCACGACAAAATTGGAACAACTTCGGTTACCAGCTTGCACAGCCAGTAGCTGTACCTCGACCTTTTCAGAATAGGCAATTCCTGCCACAGCAGTCAGCGTCACCTAGGCCACAGGCTGCAAAACCACTGCCTCGTCCAGAACCTATGGATGTGGATCCCAGTGTTCAGACAAGAATGGTGAACTATATGAACAGACCTCGCTTTGAACCAGGTAAAAGACCACCTGGCCCAACACCAGATGGGATGAAGCGACAAAGGAACTTTAACATACAGACTACAACAGAAGCAAATGAAACGCGTTCCACGGAGACTCCATTGACAACGACGGACTACGAACAAGCTATGACAGAGTACGAGGACCACAATCACCTTGACGACAACTTGGACGACTACATAGATCAGATAGATGAAGCGGACGCTGACAATAACACTTACGACTACTACGACAACGCTGGGTTGAATTTTTTAGAATAAAACATTCCTCCCTTCCATACTTTCTATGCAAGATGAGGAATAGCAAACAACTTAAATTCGTCAATAACCCTATACAGAATAAATCACCTTTCAATGCTGTCTCAGTAGGCGGCAGCACAGTAATTACGCATCATAAGGTAGCAAACCTTTTAAATATTCAGGATGTTGAAGTTAAATTTTTTCTGTTGCCCACATTAAAATCTTTCGATGCCATTTTGGGCAATGATAGTTTAAAAGAATTAGGGGCAGTAATAAAAATCAGCAAAAATATTATGATATTAAAGAACGGTTTCTCGATCCCCATAAAAGAAAAAACATTCGAAGCAGTCAACACAATTATTCCGAGAACAACCCACTTGTCCGACAAAAAAAAAACCAAGCTAAGCGAATTACTCAAGTCGTTTCCAGACTTGTTCGCAGACCCAAACCAAAAACTGACCTACACAACAAACGTAAAAGCAACGATCCGAACCTCGTCCGATAATCCTATTTACTCGAAATTCTATCAGTATCCAATGACACTGAAACAAACAGATAAAAGAACTTTTAGAAGATGGTATAATTCGACCTTCTAGGTCCCCATACAATTCACCAGTGTGGATTGTACCCATAAAGACAGACGCTTCAGGCGAAAAAAAATATCGCATGGTTATTGATTATCGCAAACTCAATAAAATAACCATTGCAGATAAATACCCTATTCCTGAGATAAATGAGGTACTTACCCAATTGGGGGACAATAAAGTATTCTCCGTCTTAGATCTGAAAAGTGGTTTCCATCAAATCTCGTTAAAAAATAGTGACATCAATTTTCCAACGTGCATTAGATGACATACTTCGTGAACATATTGGGAAAATATGTTTTATTTACATAGACGATATCATTATATTTAGCAAAGATGATGATACGCATATTTCGAACTTGGCTAAAATTTTTCAAACTTTACAAAACGCCAACATGAAATGTCAGCTAGACAAATGTGAGTTCATGAAAAACAAAGTCGAATTCCTTGGATTTGTTGTCTCCGATAGGGGAATAGAAACAAACCCGAGTAAAGTGGCAGCGGTAGCAAATTATCCCTGCCCTAAAACTTTGAGGGATCTAAGATCCTTCCTAGGCCTTTCCGGCTATTATAGAAGATTTATACAAAATTATGCCAAATTAGCAAAACCCCTAACTTCACTTTTAAGACGGGAAGATGGACACGTGTCCAAAAGAATGTCATCCAAAAAAATAATTTCACTAGACAAAGAAGCTCTAGAATCTTTCAAGAAGCTTAAAAGTAACTTAGTGTCAAAAGAAATAATTCTCCGTTACCCAGATTTCAATAAGGAGTTGCATTTAACTACTGATGCTTCAAATTTCGCGATCGGCGCAGTCCTATCGCAAGACAACCACCCTATATCATTTCTTTCTAGAACACTTTCCAAAGCCGAAGAGAACTACGCGGCTAACGAAAAAGAGATGTTAGCCATAATTTGGGCACTCAAGGTCCTCAAAAATTACCTATACGGTAACGCAAAGGTTAAGATCTTTACAGATCATCAACCTTTAACACATTCTCTGAGTAGCTGGAATGGAAACGCCAGAATCAAGAGATGGAAAGCTTATTTGGAGGAATATGATTATGAAATATTCTATAAACCAGGAAAAGAAAATGTTGTTGCAGACGCACTCTCAAGAATACCTTTAGAGCAGATTAACTCTGTTGCCTCCACACAACATAGCGCCGAAAGTTCTAGCCATGACCTAATCCCTAGCTTCGAAGCTCCAATAAACGTTTTCAAAAATCAAATATTCTTTTATAAATCAGATAAATGCAACTACAAGTTCACCATCCCATTTCCTACTTTCCATAGACATGAAATACACCACGACTCGAATACACCACGGACGATATAATAACAGACCTAAAAAAAGACCTTAACCCTTCCGTAATTAACGGCATTCACACGACTGAAGACATTATGGGAAAAATACAGACAACCTACAGAAATCACTTCAATGGAATCAAAACTAGATTCACCCAATTCAGGGTAGAAGACTTGACAGACGAAACTGAACAGGAAGAAAGAATTCTTCAAATACATAGGAGAGCACATCGAAACGCTCTAGAAAATCAAAAGCAACTAGCAGAAACCTATTAAGAAACAAAAAATTATACATTTAGTTAAGCAATGTAAACTTTGCAAAGAAGCTAAATATGACAGACACCCCCCAAATCCGGAAATTCAAGAAACTCCTATTCCAGAATACCCCGATCACATATTGCACATTGACATTTATTCTACAGAACGACACTTAGTACTCACTGCAATAGATAAGTTTTCTAAATTAGCGCAAGCACGAATTATAAATTCAAAAGCAATAGAAGATATCAGAACCCCTTTGCGTGACATTATATTTTATTTCGGAGTCCCAAAACTTATCATTATGGACAACGAAAAAGCTTTCAATTTCCAATCAATTAGGTTCATGTTGGAGCAGCTACAGATAGAAGTCTATACTGCCCCACCATACAAAAGTACCGTTAACGGTCAGGTAGAACGATTCCATTCAACACTCTCAGAGATAATGAGATGCCTCAAGAAAGAGGACACTGAGAGAAATTTTAAAGAACTTTTAGAAAGGGCAGTTTACGAGTACAATTACAGTTTTCATTCGGTTACAAAGAAACGACCATTAGAAGTATTCTTCGGTAGGAGAGTAACAACAGACCCGGACCAATACGATACAACCAGACAAGATAATATTGAAAGACTTAAAAATAAACAGCAAATGGACCAAACAAACCACAATAAGAAAAAAAACGAAATACTAAACTATCAGCCAGGAGAAGAAATATTCTTAAAAATAAACACTAGATTAGGTTCAAAGCTTTCCCCAAGATATAGGAAAGAAATAGTTAAGGAAAACAAGCACACTACAGTAACAACAGAATCGGGAAAAACGGTACATAAAAGCCATATCAAAATCTAAAATTTTTCAGGATATTACTATGGATTACGAACGATGTCAGTGAAACGATGAACCTTACAAACTATACGAACGCACAGATACTGACAATGAACAAGGGGATCGGAAAGCTACACACCTCAACAACTAAACTAATACACCTCATTAACCTCGACCAAATCCAAACCGCTTTAGATATTTTACATGAACATACTGAAAATAGCCTTAAACGCAGTCCATTATACGCTACCCTTCACCATGAGATAAACACAACTACTCACACATTCCGAACAATCACAGCCTTTCCCAAAACTAGAAAAACTAGGTCCTTAAATTGGCTAGAGTCAGGATGGAAGTACATAGCGGGTAGTCCAGATCATGATGACCTGGTTATGATAGAGCAGAACTTAGATAAACTTATTGACAACAATAACCAACAGGTCAATGTTAACAAACAGTTAGAAGAAAGAATAAATAAACTCACTTCAGTATCTAACGCTCTCAGCAATTCTATTCAAAAAAGCAGTTCAGTAAGTATCGAGACGGCTATTAGTTTGCACAACCAGATTCGCCTTTTAAAAGAAGAAATTATTAACATTAAATATGCCATTCAATGGGAATAATTAAACGTAGTTAACACACTTGTATTAAATGAAGATGAGCTAATTGAAATCGAAAAAATTTTTAAAAGAAATAATATGCCAAACCTATAAATGGAAGAAATAATGGAGTTTTCCGATGTGTCAATTCTACATAATAAAACAACACTTCTGTATATTGTAAAAGTTCCAAACTTAGAAGAAATACAATACCAAGACCTTATTATAAAACCCATAGTAAAAAACAATTCAATCATACATTTAAACTTTGAAGAAATCTTTGTTTTCAAAAACCTTACCTATGGCATTCCCCAAACTTGTAAAACCGTAGAATATATAAAAATATGCGATAAGAAGAAAATTGTTAATAAAAGTAATTCAAAATGTATACCAAAGTTAGTTCAGGGACAGAAAGCGCTGTGTAGTTTTAGCAATGCCGACCATGTACCCAAAATAGAAGAAGTCGACGATGGAATCATCCTACTAAACGACTACGATGGAAACGCAACCTGGAACAACATAGAACTTCACCTAGAGGGCACCTATCTGGTTCAACTATCAAATGACTCGATAATTATCGACAACCAGCAGTTCAGCAACTTGGAACCTAAAGTCTCGACCCCCGGAGCACCTCTCGTGCAGTTTACGGCCGAAGAAAAAGACATAAACAACACTGGACAGCTGACGAACATAAGAACACATTCAACGGTTAACAGCATTACTTTGCTAACGCTCTTTGGGATTGTGCTGGTTCTCATCCTGGGCTTGCACATCCATAGCCAACGGAAGAAGAGCATAACCCTGCAACTAGGTCCCACGCCTGGAATGGAAGCGAAAGTTACCGCGATTCTCTCACCTACAACCCGCGAGCAATCTTCAACTGAGGAACAGTACCAGCTACCTCAGTTCAACGACATTCCATACTTCTAGAGACAGCTTGAGTTGTCTTGTGCATAAATTGGAGGGGCAAGAGTTAACAACAAAAATGTTTAAATCCAGAAAAATGAACCCCAATAAGCAAGCTTCAATCTGCAAGCTCAGCGTCTGCATAATTTCCTGCACACGCCGAGCTGCCAAGTAGAATTCGAAGAATCTGATTGGTAACAACTTCCGCTCCCACCAATACAAGTGATTCCAAGAAGACTGCACCGATTTGACCAACAAAACATCAGCCGATGTCGTGGCCTATTGGAAAGCTACGGAGCCGACGCCGATCCTCTGCCACCAAGGGCAGCGCAGCTCACAGCCAAAGACTCACAGCTTGATAGGGACAGCTTAGGGTAATTCAGTTGTAAATTGGATTTATACAAATAAAGACGTTCTTAACTGAACTCCAATTATTTTTATTTTTTTACCTTGCTACCAGCAAAGTAATTAACTTATATGCTTTGAGCAAACAATTTTTCCAAATCATTCCATCTTGTATTTGGGCCCTTTTTTTCTTTAAGAAGCAATTTCGACAATATTTTTTCATTTCCCGTTAAATTAATTTTGTCAATTTGAGAAAGTAGGTTTTTTTCGGACTTTGATTCTAACCTAATCACCTTTCGTTTCAAATTTGAATTTTCTCTTTTCAGCATTATAATTCGAATTTGTCTTTCATCAGACAATTTTTTATAAGCAAAATATTTTGTTTGAAACATTTTTAATGTTTTCGTGTTTTTATGGCACTGACGGCAAACTTCAGCAGGGGACTGTGAACGACATCTTTTTTTGGAGGCGATCTTACAGCATTGAAATCAATATCATAATTTTTGCAACTCTCATATTTAATTAGGTAGCGATCTGGAATTGTTCCTTTGTCAGCTTTAAGCAAACGAATTAAGAGGAACTAAAAGAGGAAAGAATACATTTGGCGCGCTTTTTTACCCACCCAAAATTGCGCGGTTTTTACAAATAACAAATAAGAATATAACAAAAACAAATACTGAAAATAGATCATTTACAGAAGTATGCATATTTTTTTACTTGTTTACTAGTAACTTGTACTAATAAATATTCTAAATAGTTAAAAAACATCATATGCAATCTGTGTATTGCAAAATTGAATTCTTGAGGCAGGACCAGCGCACTTAAGAATCACTAAGATCAAATAAATTTTCCACGTCGCAAGCTGAATACTCTAACGACATATAAAGTAATTTATTAAAATAATTCGGTATTATTATGTACATTTATTCACCTATTACCATTTCTATGATGTAATTAAATAATTATCATGTTAAGGCAATGCAAAATTAGAGTTTTTACTTTTTACTTACGAGTACTTTGTACTCCATTGCCAGAGTACAAATAATATAGATTGGAAGTCCATAAACTTCTGAAGTGAAGGGCATATTTTGTCAAATTTACAATATATGAGCATACGAGTTAACAACAAAAATGTTTAAATCCAGAAAAATGAACCCCAATAAGCAAGCTTCAATCTGCAAGCTCAGCGTCTGCATAATTTCCTGCACACGCCGAGCTGCCAAGTAGAATTCGAAGAATCTGATTGGTAACAACTTCCGCTCCCACCAATACAAGTGATTCCAAGAAGACTGCACCGATTTGACCAACAAAACATCAGCCGATGTCGTGGCCTATTGGAAAGCTACGGAGCCGACGCCGATCCTCTGCCACCAAGGGCAGCGCAGCTCACAGCCAAAGACTCACAGCTTGATAGGGACAGCTTAGGGTAATTCAGTTGTAAATTGGATTTATACAAATAAAGACGTTCTTAACTGAACTCCAATTATTTTTATTTTTTTACCTTGCTACCAGCAAAGTAATTAACTTATATGCTTTGAGCAAACAATTTTTCCAAATCATTCCATCTTGTATTTGGGCCCTTTTTTTCTTTAAGAAGCAATTTCGACAATATTTTTTCATTTCCCGTTAAATTAATTTTGTCAATTTGAGAAAGTAGGTTTTTTTCGGACTTTGATTCTAACCTAATCACCTTTCGTTTCAAATTTGAATTTTCTCTTTTCAGCATTATAATTCGAATTTGTCTTTCATCAGACAATTTTTTATAAGCAAAATATTTTGTTTGAAACATTTTTAATGTTTTCGTGTTTTTATGGCACTGACGGCAAACTTCAGCAGGGGACTGTGAACGACATCTTTTTTTGGAGGCGATCTTACAGCATTGAAATCAATATCATAATTTTTGCAACTCTCATATTTAATTAGGTAGCGATCTGGAATTGTTCCTTTGTCAGCTTTAAGCAAACGAATTAAGAGGAACTAAAAGAGGAAAGAATACATTTGGCGCGCTTTTTTACCCACCCAAAATTGCGCGGTTTTTACAAATAACAAATAAGAATATAACAAAAACAAATACTGAAAATAGATCATTTACAGAAGTATGCATATTTTTTTACTTGTTTACTAGTAACTTGTACTAATAAATATTCTAAATAGTTAAAAAACATCATATGCAATCTGTGTATTGCAAAATTGAATTCTTGAGGCAGGACCAGCGCACTTAAGAATCACTAAGATCAAATAAATTTTCCACGTCGCAAGCTGAATACTCTAACGACATATAAAGTAATTTATTAAAATAATTCGGTATTATTATGTACATTTATTCACCTATTACCATTTCTATGATGTAATTAAATAATTATCATGTTAAGGCAATGCAAAATTAGAGTTTTTACTTTTTACTTACGAGTACTTTGTACTCCATTGCCAGAGTACAAATAATATAGATTGGAAGTCCATAAACTTCTGAAGTGAAGGGCATATTTTGTCAAATTTACAATATATGAGCATACGAGTTAACAACAAAAATGTTTAAATCCAGAACAATGAACCCCAATAAGCAAGCTTAAATCTGCAAGCTCAGCGTCTGCATAATTTCCTGCACACGCCGAGCTGCCAAGTAGAATTCGAAGAATCTGATTGGTAACAACTTCCGCTCCCACCAATGCAAGTGATTCCAAGAAGACTGCACCGATTTGACCAACAAAACATCAGCCGATGTCGTGGCCTATTGGAAAGCTACGGAGCCGACGCGGATCCTCTGCCACCAGGGGCAGCGCAGCTCACAGCCAAAGACTCACAGCTTGATAGGGACAGCTTAGGGTAATTTAGTTGCAAATTGGATTTATACAAATAAAGACGTTCTTAACTGAACTCCAATTATTTTTATTTTTTTTACCTTGCTACCAGCAAAGTAATTAACTTATATGCTTTGAGCAAACAATTTTTCCAAATCATTCCATCTTGTATTTAGGCCCTTTTTTTCTTTAAGAAGCAATTTCGCCAATATTTTTTCATTTCCCGTTAAATTAATTTTGTCAATTTGAGAAAGTAGGTTTTTTTCGGACTTTGATTCTAACCTAATCACCTTTCGTTTCAAATTTGAATTTTCTCTTTTCAGCATTATAATTCGAATTTGTCTTTCATCAGACAATTTTTTATAAGCAAAATATTTTGTTTGAAACATTTTTAATGTTTTCGTGTTTTTATGGCACTGACGGCAAACTTCAGCAGGGGACTGTGAACGACATCTTTTTTTGGAGGCGATCTTACAGCATTGAAATCAATATCATCATTTTTGCAACTCTCATATTTAATTAGGTAGCGATCTGGAATTGTTCCTTTGTCAGCTTTAAGCAAACGAATTAAGAGGAACTAAAAGAGGAAAGAATACATTTGGCGCGTTTTTTTACCCATTCAAAATTGCGCGGTTTTTACAAATAACAAATAAGAATATAACAAAAACAAATACTGAAAATAGATCATTTACAAAAGTATGCATATTTTTTTACTTGTTTACTAGTAACTTGTACTAATAAATATTCTAAATAGTTAAAAAACATCATATGCAATCTGTGTATTGCAAAATTGAATTCTTGAGGCAGGACCAGCGCACTTAAGAATCACTAAGATCAAATAAATTTTCCACGTCGCAAGCTGAATACTCTAACGACATATAAAGTAATTTATTAAAATAATTCGGTATTATTATGATGTAATTAAATAATTATCATGTTAAGGCAATGCAAAATTAGAGTTTTTACCTTTTACTTACGAGTACTTTGTACTCCATTGCCAGAGTACAAATAATATAGATTGGAAGTCCATAAACTTCTGAAGTGAAGGGCATATTTTGTCAAATTTACAATATATGAGCATACGAGTTAACAACAAAAATGTTTAAATCCAGAACAATGAACCCCAATAAGCAAGCTTAAATCTGCAAGCTCAGCGTCTGCATAATTTCCTGCACACGCCGAGCTGCCAAGTAGAATTCGAAGAATCTGATTGGTAACAACTTCCGCTCCCACCAATGCAAGTGATTCCAAGAAGACTGCACCGATTTGACGAACAAAACATCAGCCGATGTCGTGGCCTATTGGAAAGCTACGGAGCCGACGCCGATCCTCTGCCACCAAGGGCAGCGCAGCTCACAGACAAAGACTCACAGCTTGATAGGGACAGTTTAGGGTAATTGAGTTGCAAATTGGATTTATACAAATAAAGACGTTCTTAACTGAACTCCAATTATTTTTATTTTTTTACCTTGCTACCAGCAAAGTAATTAACTTACGTGTGCACACATACAGTGCTCGGCTGTCGCTGTATGCGTACAAGAGAGCTGCTGGCTCTAGAGCGCTATCTCTCTGGCTCTTGAAGAAAAATTCGAGAGAGTCTGGAGCCAGCCCGAAAAAATCGTGTGCAAAAAAATCGTATGGCGTTACGCATCTTATTATTCTAGTGTTTTGGTATTGGTCATTTACGGGATATGCTTTACAACTAGCTAACCCGACCAGCGAATAAAACAGTGATTCCTAATTAAAAATAGATCCGCAAAGAAATCTACGTGAGTATAGATTTCCATAGTGTTTTTTCCAAGTTTTATCAAAATTTTTAATTCCGTGGGCTGGTCTATGTTCTGTCCTTGCAAGGTTACAGATTTCGCCATCATTGATAATGTTTTGAATTAGTTTATTATAATCGGGAAAATAGTGAGTTTGTTTAAATAATCGTATCATTTTTTCAATACCAGGGTGTTAAAATTTAGAATATTGATTAATAATAAATTCTTTTAGTTCAGGATAAAATTTTATGTCTTTTAACTTTATGATACTTTTCAGAATTTTCTAGTTACTGTGTGGGTTAATGGTTTCTCGATATGCTTTTTGAAAAACTAAAAAGTCTTTATCGTTTTCCATGTCGGTGTATTTAATGGTCAGTTTTGTTTTCGAAAATAATTTCGTTGTCTCTACTTGCTCTACGGTATCTTTAATGAATTCAATTTGTCTTGCAAAATAGTTTATTGGTTTTTCTGTAATTTTAATGTAGGTTTCGTTGCTTTCTGGTGAACTGTGTATTGTTGCTGCTGTTGAAATATTTTCTTCTTCGCCTACATGACTAAGTTTACCTTCTTAATATTTGATTTTGAAATTATATTCACTCAGTCTAATTCGCCAACGGTGTAGTTTTATGTTAGGTTTTTAAATATTATTCAGCCAATCAAGTGGTTTGTGATCGCTCAAAATCTCAAAGGGGACTCCATATAGACTCCATATATGGGCGAAAATATTTGGTTTTTTAATAGTGATATAATTTTGTTCATGATCATTTAATGTTCTGCTTGCAAAGCTTACTGGTTTATTATCTTGCGATAATACGTCTCCTAGGGCGAAATTGCTAGCGTCAGTAGTGACTTGAAATGTTTTTGTGAAATCAGGGCAAATCAAAATTGGGTCGTTCATCATGAGTGTTATCAATTTTTCAAATGATTTATTGTATTCTTCGTTTCTTATGTCTATTTTAACTCCTTTTTTTAGAAATTTTGTCAGAGGTTTTGCAATTTTTACAAAATCTGGAATGAACTTACGGTAATATCCGCATAAGCCTAAGAAAGATTTAATTTCTTTTGGTGTCTTTGGGAGGGGAAATTTTACGATTGCTTTAACTTTCTCTTTATTAGGTCGTATGCCTTCTGGACTTAATTATATGACCTAAGAAATTTGTATGCTTTTTTATAAATTCGCATTTCTCCAATTGGACTTTAAGATTGGCCTAGTATTTCGTCCATATTAGGAATCGGAAATTTATCATTTATTGTTATTTCATTTAGATTTGATAGTCCACGACCAACCTGAATTTCGGGTTGCCAGAGGCATCTATCTTTTTGGGTACAATCCACAATGGACTGCAGTAAGGGGAGTCGCTATCGCGTATAATACCTTGTTTTGCTTATTTACTTCTACTTCGTAGGCAAACGGATACGAGTATGGTCTTTTGAAAACTGGTTTTTCATGAACGATTTTTATATCATGACTTATTATACTTGTGAATGTAAGGTTTTTATTTTTGTAATATTGAATGTCACTGAACTCTTTTAATAAATTTGTAAGTCTGTATCTTTCCTCACTATTTAAATGTTCTAGTCTGTATGTGTGTTCTGAGTCTATGTTGTTGTCCATGGCACAGTTTATTTCTGATGTAAAGTTGTTTGCTTGTAAGAGTGCCTTAAAATTTTTTGAAGAGCTCCCATCACATGGATCTAGTTCTTTGTGAATGAATCTTTTTTCGTTAATTATTGTTTCCATTCTAAAGTAGTCTATTAAACCGTTATTTTCCATTAGTATTTTACTTAGTTTCGTTATCGTAATCTAATTCGTACTGGTGATGAATTTCATCTGTCTCCATACGTGATTGCCGCTGCCTTCTTTAAAACGCGTATTCGGCACTCTTGGTTGTTGAAGGGGCTGATAGTAGTTTCTGGTGTCGTTTTGACGGTCCTGAAGTAAGTCTGTTCTGAGTTCGTTGTATAAATTTCTGTTTTGATCAAATTGCTGTTGTCTGGTCGGAGGAGTTTGTTTAAAAGGGGTCTGATTGTTTACGTTAGTGGTTTGGGTCTGTGTGGGATTTGTTAATGGAAAAAAGGGGCGAATGAATCGTTGGTTGGGGTGAGTGTTTTTGATTTGATTAATGCTTGTAGGTTTATAGGTGTTAAATTAATTTAAATTAAGTCTTGGCTGACTATCGGATTTTTTTTGAAATTGGGTCTTCGTATAGACCTTCTTGTTGGGCGGTTTGTCTTAATTTTTGAACGGTCGAAATGTCATGCCTCGCTTAAGTCATGAACAACCTATCGAGGAGTGAGCGTTGAATTGTATTTTTTATAGTAGTTGCCATTTCTTGTGTATAAACCGCTATATTATTTCAGTCATTTTCTAATTGTTCGCAGAATAGACGTAAGTTACCTCAAAAAGGTGTGCAATACAACCTTCCTAGTAGTTCCTCCAGGGGCGTGTGAAACTTGAATTCCGTGATTAGGGCGTCTTTTAAAGTTGTCCATTCGTTGTGCATTCCAAGTCTGGAGATATTTTCCGCACCTCCGACAATTTGAAGTTCGATGGCTCTAAATATGATTTCCTTCTGTCGAATGTCGTTCGAAGGGTATATGTTCAACAGGTATTCGATACGTCTGATGAACGAGCTGAGATTTGATGGGTCTCCAGAGAATTGCTGTACTAGGCGTATTTGCCGAAGTAACGCAGCTAACGCCATTTTAGTTTTAGTTCAGTTTTTTTTTTTTTATTCACAGACTGCTACAGTATGTCGAGACTTATGCCTTAAGTGAACTGCACTGATTTAACTTTTTGTTGTTTTATACAATAGTAGCGGTCGCACTTTTGATTTAAGTGGGCTACTGTTTTTGTTCACAGACTGCTACAGAATATCGAGACTTATGTCTTAGTGAACTGCACTACCTTTTAATTGTATTACTTCTTTCGGCTCAGCAGAACTTTTACAGAGGATTAACATAAGCCTTTTAAGTTCTACTTAGCTTTATAGGTCAAAAATACCGGATCATTAAGTTGTTACTGTTAAGCGGTTGGTGTCTTGGGAGAATGTTATTTATGAAGCTTTTGAAGAGTGAAGCTTTCCAAAAGATCGGCATTAGCTGTTTATATGAAGAGTGAATATTTCACTCCCCCACCTTTTAGATATTAGCTTGTCCTCAAGCGATTATTTCTGGATATAATTGTGATACTGGATTTTTAATTTCAACTATTTCTGTTTTTGATTCTGTGTCTTTTTCGATATTTTTAATAGCGGTTTTACTTGATTTTAGGTAAGAGATAATAATTTTGTGTGGTGTTGTTTTACATTTCTTATAAAAGTAAAATATGTAAATGAAAACTAAAACAGATATGAAGATTATTAGTATGTTTCTGTAAATTGTGTTATGTGACATTGTGACATTGGTTTGACTTTGGTTACATTGTGGTCAGTAAATATTACATTTGTGTATTGTTGAACACTATTAGATATTGTAATTTGTTTTAATTCTGCTGTGCAGTTGGATATTTTTATGATTTTATTATTTTCAATATAATTGACTTGTGATTGTGATAAAGTTTTTTTCTTGTCATATTCCAAGTTATAAGTATATTTGGTTTAATATATTGAAACAATCCTATAGTTTACGATATTTTTGAAAAGTACAAGTTAGTGTTTCGTGTTTTATTATTTTAGCTATGCAATGGTCTTTGCCAATATTCTTGTTAGTGTATTTAGAACATAGTTGTTATATGAGTAGAATTTGCCTTCAATATTTTCCTTAATAATTTGGCCATTATTGTCGGGGTAAGGTGCAATTATGAAAGTTGGTTGTTCAATTGTATTCATAGGAATGTGGGACATTAGGAGTCATTGGTAGCTACGTTATACCAAGCGGAAGATTTTATGTTTATCAGATTTTTGTAATTAACGTTGCCAATATTGTCATTTTTTAGTAGTTTAGGATTAAATATTCCTAGTCGTGTTAGTTTTGAACCCATTTGAAGGTCCTCGATATATTCGGTAAAATGTTCAATGTTAAATATTAATAGATTATTTTTTTTTTCTTCAAAGAATTGGACTGGGTGTTAATTATTTCTATGCCATTATTGAGACACTCAATAACGTGGTTAAGAGTGCTGACCTGTACTGCGTCTTGTGATAGAGTCGAAATTTGTTGTTCAATAAGTTGTCTGTCGTCTTCGCCTAGTGTGCCAAAAAGATATTTTAATGTGGAACCTGCGTATGCCATTCATTTCTCTTTCCATTTTTTCGGTTAAATATTTAATTTGTGTAACGTTTTTAAATTCTTGACATTGTTTGATTATACTATTAAATGTTTCTTCTAGTTCTGTAATATTTATTGTGAGAAAGTGATGCATAAAGGTGATGGGTATTTGTATTGTTCCAAATTCAAACAATATAAATCCTTGATTGTTTTCTATTGGGTTGATTTCGAGTGTTCCTGCTGCAGTTTGTGTCGCAGTACAAGTTATTATTGGAAATACAATTGGCAGCACATTAATCGGCACGTCACATATCGTATACGTTAATATATATCGAGTAGTTGTAATCCCTAATGTATCGGTTCTCTTGCATCTCTATCGCCGACAACGTGTAAAACATCTCACAACACTTAACCCTTAATAAAACTATTACTCAGCCCAAAATAACAACCGATTATGGGCCCAGCACGCTTCCACTGCGCAAGAAAATAGTTAGAACAAGGATAGTGAACAACTAGTGAGTTTAAATGGCAAATTTCAATTTGTGGTGAAATTGCCGACACACACATGCATCTACGAGTCTGAGACTTCTGGAGACCAAGAGAAGGCGTCTGATTGACAACAGAGAAAAGAAACGTGTTCGTTGCTTGTGTAGCTTCGTAAAATGGTTGCTTGTGTAGCATAACTAAACATCGGAACTAAGACATACTAAAAACTGCGAAACAGCAAACGATGTATGAGTTGCATAACACATACCAGTCTACAGGGCCAGCCCGTAAAGCCGCACTGTTGAAATCCCTGATTCTACTGAAAATGAATGCAGGCGGAGACATGAGAAGTCACTTAGATAAGTTTTCCGATTTAGTAGACAAAATAAACGAAGTTCATTTCATGAATATTGACGATCTGTTAACCATCTTGTTTCTATGCAGTATCCCAGAAGAATACGAACAGTTTTGAATCGCTATTGAAACTCAAGAAAACTTAATCTCAACTTAGTCACTTAAAATAAAGTTATTAGACGAGTACGAGACAAGAAACAGAAATCCAAGCGAGTCAACGCCTGGAGCATTAATGGTGCATAAGAAGTATAATCCCAGCAAACCGAAACAGCTAAGCACCAATCAAAAGTTTAAGTTTAAATGTTACAGCTGTGGAAAAGTCGGTCACCGTGCAGCTGAGTGCAGGTCAAAGTCAATGAAGAACCAGAGCGATAGCATGTACATCAACATAGCTAATTATACAAACAGTGATTGCAGTAACTGGTGTTTAGATTCTGGCGCAACGTCACATATGTGCTCACAGCAGAATATGTTCGAGATCATGAAGCCTGCAGAAGGTTCAAAGCTCAGACTGGCAAATGATGAGGCCACAGAAATAAAAGGATATGGATCCGTACAGTTCTCCCCAAACAATAAGTTCACCGCCAGCCTGAAAAACACGCTCTACGTGCTGGATTTGAAAACCAATCTTTTATCGGTCTCAAAAATATGTGGTCACGGCTTCAACGTAAACTTCATAGTCTTTACCGCTCCCTGGAAATTGGACTTATACCAGATCAAAGAAACAGAAGAAAGTAGCCAGCTCGCTGTATGTAAGCGAAACAGCATCGAAGAATGGCATGAGCGTTTCGGCCATTTAAATGAGCCTGATCTGAAGGAACTGATCGGAAAAGGCAAAGTTCAAGGAGCTAAGGTAAACCTAAAAGAGAGTCTTCCAATTTGCGAAATATGCATCAAGGGGAAGCAGTCCCAGAAGCCGTTTCCAGTATCAAATTCAAGGGCCAGGGAATTAATTCTCGAATTAATCCACAGCGACGTATGCGGGCCCATGCGTGTCAACAGCCACGGAGGCAGCCGTTACTTTTTGACGTTTATAGATGACTACTCAAAATGGTGCGAGCTCTATACCATTAAAAGTAAATCCGAAGTATTCCAGAAATTTAATGAATTCAAGAACTACGTAGAACGGCGAACTGGAAAGAAGCTATAAACAATCAGGTCAGATAACGGCACAGAATATACCAATAATGAGTTTAAAAATTACCTTGCAGCTCAAGGAATAAATCACGAGTATTCCGTAGAATATACCTCTCAACAAAACGGTACAGCCGAACGTAAAAATCGGACACTTGTAGAAATGACTCGCTGCATGATGTTACAGGCTGCACTTCCTGCGATCTACTGGGTGGAAACAGTAAATAACGCGAACTACATAAGAAACAGATGTCCTTCAAGAAGCCTATGTGGAGAAACGCCTCTCAAACTATGGCACAATCGCATCCCCATCGTATTTGCATTCTCACTGGACAAACGTTCAAAGAGTAAGTTCAGCCAGAAATCCAAGAAATGTGTTTTCGTTGGATATTGCAGCGATGCCAAAGCTTATTGGCTGTATGATGTGGAAACTAAAACTTTAATTAAAAGCCGAGACGTCGTTTTCACAAATCTGTTTGGGCACGATTATAAGTATGAAGATTTCATGGAATTTTTATAGACCTTAAGCCCGTAACAGGCGATTAAACAGAAAATGACGACCCAGATCACAGTGAAGGCAATCGACCAGATGATCCCGAGCCAGAGGACTCTGTACCAACTGATACGCACACAGAACCTGAAGTAAAAATGAAACGGAAGGCCAAAGAAGTTATTAACAGGTAAACCAGGAAGACCCAAACTAATTTACAATCAAATAATTGCAGACCAAATCGACACGTCCAACCAGCAGCAGCTCGAATCCGATCCAGAAGATATATTTTATGAAGCCACCTCACTCGCAATGGAGTCAAAAGAGATAACTGCAAGAGAAGCTCTTAATGGTACGAACGCCATAGAATGGAAAGAGGCTTTGATAAACGAGTACAAGTCATTGAAAAAGAACAATACTTGGGAGGTTGTTGATCGTCAGAAAAACCATAGGGTTATCGAAACGAAGTGGGTGCTACGAACAAAATATTTACCCGACGGAAAGATAAATTGCCGAAAAGCTCGGCTGGTCGCGACGCGACGCGAAGGCATTGAATACGACGACCCTTCTCTCCAGTATCCAGAATGAGCTCAATAAGAATTATAATAGCTTTAGCTACGGAACTCGGACTGGATGTGCATCAATTCGATTTCAACAGCGCCTATTTAAATGGAGATATCGAAGAAGAGCTCTATATCAGCGTCCCACCTGAATTCCAAGAAATATTGACAGCAAAGAAAGTGTGCAAGTTAAGAAAGGCTCTTTATGGTCTAAAGCAGAGTGGACGCCAATGGCACAAAAAGCTGGACAGTCAGCTTAAAGAACTGAACCTTAAGCCACTTGCGGCCGACCAATGCGTGTACTTGAAACGTGAACGAAATGGAATCCTAATAGTATCGCTTTACGTAGACGATTTAATAATAGCGACCAATGACACCCAAATGCTATCACAGTTGAAGCATGAATTGTAGAACAAGTTCCAGATGAAAGATTTGGGCAAGCTATCTTATTGTTTGGGCATAGAATTTAAACAAAGCGAAAACAAGACATAGTAGTTCACCATGGCCCAATCAAAGTATATAGCAGACATCCTGAAACGTTTCAACATGGAAAACTGCAAGCCTGTAAATACGCCAATCAACACGAGCGAGAAATTGTCAACGGAAATGTGCCCAACCGCCGCAAGCGAAAAGGAAGAAATCTCCAGTGTGCCATATCAGAGTTTGATAGGAGCCTTAATGTGGTTGTCAGTATCAACGCGCCCTGATATTGCATTTGCAGTGAGCGCACTAAGCCAATATAATACAAATTTTGGGAAACAACACTAGATCGCTGCAAAAAGGGTATTACGCTATTTAAAAGGCACTAAAAACCACTGCTTGCATTATAAACGAAGTGGTCAAGACCAAGAGGGCTACGCAGATGCCGACTGGGCCGCCAGCATTGATGATTGCAGATCTTTCACAGGTTTTGCTTTCAAGTTTGCAAGTGTAGCAATATCCTGGGAGAGTCGAAAGAACGGACGGTTGCATTGTCAAGCACAGAGGCAGAGTACATGACTCTGTCTGACTCCTCGAAAGAAGCGGTTCATCTTAGAAGCTTCCTCAAAGAAATTTTAGGGCAACTGAAGACGACTGTCATCTATAACGACAATCAAGGAGCTGGTCAACTTGCTCGCAACCCCGTATTCCACAAACGGACCAAGCATGTTGACGTCCGCCACCATTTCATCCGACAGCTGGTTGAAGAGGGGACAATATCCGTAAACTACATCCCAACGATCGAGATGCCAGCAGACATATTGACGAAAGGAATTGGAGCCTCAAAGCACAACACCTGTAAGACATCCTTGGGCATACGTCCAGCCGATCAACACCTTACCAATTGAGGGGAAATACAATTGGCAGCACATTAATCAGCACGTCACATATCGTATAAGTTAATATATATCGCGTAGTTGTAATCCCTAATGTATCGGTTCTCTTTCATATCTATCGCCGACAACGTGTAAAACATCTCACAACACTTAACCCTTAACTAAAACTATTACTCAGCCCAAAATAACAACAGTTATTAATTTGTGTAACGATTTTAAATTTTTGACATTGTTTAATTAAACAATTAAATGTTTCTTTAGCTTCTGTAATATTTATTGTGAAACAGTGATGCATAAAGGTGATTGTTGATTGTTTTCTGTTCGGTTGATTTCGAGTGTTCCTGCTGTAGTTTGTGTCACAATACAACTTATTATGGTGATTATGAGTCCGATGATTGGGAGGTGTCGGTTTGCTGCAAGTATTTGCTGTCATTAACTTTCTTTTTCTTTTTGAATTTGCTTTTATAATGAATAACGTTTTGGCCTCTATTATTTTCGTTGTAATGTTTTTCGTCTAATTGTTCTATTCTGCCTGTTTTTCTAAAGGGATTCTTTGATTTTGCACGCGTTAAAGGTGCTTGTCTAAATTTTGTGTCGATTTCGAAATCCTATCGTTTTTTGTTTTTAATTTCTTTAATCATCTGGGTATCATAAGTAGGTGTGCCTGCGTAAAGAAGTATGTTAGGCGTATATCTGTCCGGTTGTGTTATGTTTAGTCTTGTGGTTGTATATGTATAAAATTGTCTCCATTCGTGTTTCTTTATTTTCTCTATTGTTCTCAGTATTGATAATTCTGGTTTTTTTCATTTATGCTTTTATGAAGGCGTTCTATGTCTGCTATTTCGGTTTTACTTGTGGTAATATCTATTTGTATGTTTTCGTTGTTTAGCCAAATTTTTAAAGAAGTGCTTATAAACGCGGAGTCGTTCTGCTTTAATTTTTTTCCCATGTCGTTAAAAATTCTAGTAAGTGCTCATTTTGCCTCTAACCAATCTCTACTGTTTGTTTTAATAAGTGAAGCGAATTTTGAATATACAAGATAAAAACTGTTCGCTGTCAATTGCATAAAAATCAATAAAATAAATTTCTCGTGGGTTATTTGTCTCTGGAGTTATTTCGAAAGCAAGTTTTGCTGGTCTATGTTCTGTCCTTGCAAGGTTACAGATTTCGCCATCATTGATAATGTTTTGAATTAGTTTATTATAATCGGGAAAATAGTGAGTTTGTTTAAATAATCGTATCATTTTTTCAATACCAGGGTGTTAAAATTTAGAATATTGATTAATAATAAATTCTTTTAGTTCAGGATAAAATTTTATGTCTTTTAACTTTATGATACTTTTCAGAATTTTCTAGTTACTGTGTGGGTTAATGGTTTCTCGATATGCTTTTTGAAAAACTAAAAAGTCTTTATCGTTTTCCATGTCGGTGTATTTAATGGTCAGTTTTGTTTTCGAAAATAATTTCGTTGTCTCTACTTGCTCTACGGTATCTTTAATGAATTCAATTTGTCTTGCAAAATAGTTTATTGGTTTTTCTGTAATTTTAATGTAGGATTCGTTGCTTTCTGATGAACTGTGTATTGTTGCTGCTGTTGAAATATTTTCTTCTTCGCCTACATGACTAAGTTTACTTTCTAAATATTTGATTTTGAAATTATATTCACTCAGTCTGATTCGCCAACGTTGTAGTTTTATGTTAGCTTCTTTAATATTATTTAGCCAAACAAGTGGTTTGTGATCGCTCAAAATCTTAAAGGGGATATGGGCGAAAGTATTTGGTTGCCGAAACGATTGTTTGAAGTTCTTTTTAAATAGTGCTATAATTTTGTTCATGATAATTTAATGTTCTGCTTGGAAAGCTTACTGGTTTATTATCTTGGCGAAATTGCTAGCGTCAGTAGTGAAATCAGGGCAAATCAAAATTGGGTCGTTCATCATGAGTGTTATCAATTTTTCAAATGATTTATTGTATTCTTCGTTTCTTATGTCTATTTTAACTCCTTTTTTTAGAAATGTTGTCAGAGGTTTTGCAATTTTTACAAAATCTGGAATGAACTTACGGTAATATCCGCATAAGCCTAAGAAAGATTTAATTTCTTTTGGTGTCTTTGGGAGGGAAAATTTTTCGATTGCTTTAACTTTCTCTTTATTAGGTCGTATGCCTTCTGGACTTATAATATGAACTAAGTAATTTGTATGCTTTTTTAAAAATTCGCATTTCTTCAATTGGCCTAGTATTTCGTCCATATTAGGAATCGGAAATTTATCATTTATTGTTATTTCATTTAGATTTCGATAGTCCACGACCAACTTGAATTTCGGGTTGCCAGAGGCATCTATCTTTTTGTAAGTAAGCAGTAAGCGGAGTCGCTTTCGCGTATAATACCTTGTTTTGCTTATTTACTTCTACTTCGTAGGCAAACGGATACGAGTATGGTCTTTT
This sequence comes from Drosophila orena, assembly GCA_005876975.1. Classification (NCBI taxonomy): domain Eukaryota; kingdom Metazoa; phylum Arthropoda; class Insecta; order Diptera; family Drosophilidae; genus Drosophila; species Drosophila orena. The sequence goes on from VCKV01000156.1 coordinate 53,315, forward strand.
GAAAACTGGTTTTTCATGAACGGTTTTTATATCATGACGTATTATACTTGTGAATGTAAGGTTTTTATTTTTGCAATATTGAATGTCACTGAACTCTTTTAATAAATTTGTAAGTCTGTATTCTTCCTCACTATTTAAATGTTCTAGTCTGTATGTGTGTTCTGAGTCTATGTTGTTGTCCATGGCATAGTTTATTTCTGATGTAAAGTTGTTTTCTTGTAAGAGTGCATTAAATTTTTTTGAAGAGTTCCCATCACATGGATTTAGTTCTTTGTGAATGAATCTTTTTTCGTTAATTATTGTTTCCATTCCAAAGTAGTCTATTAAACCGTTATTTTCCATAAGTATTTTTCATCCTAATAAAATGTCATAATGAGGTGAAAATGTATTTGTTGAAAAAGATTGTTGGCTGGAAGGTCTACATATTTATTTAATTTAGAATAGCCTGTCATACTTCGGACAGTTTGCTTATCTTTAACTTGAAGGTTGAAATAATTTGAGCTCATCATGTTTATTGAAGAGCCAGAATCAACTATGCATCTATATCTGTGGTTATTAAACTTGATCTCTATGTATTGGTGGGATCCCAGGCTGGTATTGGAAAATTTTCAGCTTGATATTGCTGATCTGTAAACATTTCTGTCTGAGTATTCTGTAATTGATCTTCATGGAACCGTTCGTGGTTATTATTGTATTGTTTAGTTTCCTTATCGTAATCTAATTCGTACTTGTGATGAATTTCATCTGTCTCCATACGTGATTGTCCGCTGCCTTCTTTAAAACGCGTATTCGGCACTCTTGGTTGTTGGGGGGGCTGATAGTAGTTTCTGGTGTCGTTTTGACGGTCCTGAAGTAAGTAACACTAACGTAAACAATCAAACCCCTTTTAAACAAACTCCTCCGACAACAGCAATTTGATCAAAACAGAAATTTATACAACGAACTCAGAACAGACTTACTTCATCACCATCAAAATGACACCCGAAACTAATAACTTGTATTGCGACACAAGCTATCACCTTTATGCATCACTGTTTCACAATAAATATTACAGAAGTTAAAGAAACATTTAATAGTACAATTAAACAATGTCAAGAATTTAAAAACTTTACACAAATTAAATATTTAACCGAGAAAATAGAAAGAGAATAGAATGGCATACGCATCTTAAGACGAAAAAAACGAGGCCTGGTTAACTTTGTAGGTTCCACATTAAAATATCTTTTTGGTACACTAAACGAAGACGACAGACAACATATTGAACAACAAATATCGACTCCATCACAAGGCACAGTACAGGTCAGCACTCTAACCCACGTTATTGACAGTCTCAATAATGGCATATAAATAATAAACACCCAGTCCAATTCTTTAAAAAAAGTTTTAAAAAATTAATCTATTAATATTTAACATTGAACATTTTACCGAATATATCGAGGATATTGAAATTGGTTCAGAACAAACAGGACCAGGAATATTTAATCCCAAACTACTAAATCACGACAATATTGGCAACCTTAATTACAAAAATCTGATAATAATAAAAACTTTCGCCTGGTATAAAGTAACTACTAATGAAATATTCCTAATGTCCCACATTCCTATGAATACAATTGAACAACCAACTCTCATAATTGCACCTTACCCCGACAATAAAGGCTAAATTATTAAGGAATATATTGAAAATTCTACTTACATAACAACTATGTTCTAAATAGAATATTGTCAAAGACATTTGGAAAGCTAACATAATAAAACACAAAAATGATTTTGTTAAAAAATAAGAACAACATAATTTACTGAAACATACTAATAATCTTCATATCTCTTTTAGTTTTAATTTACATTTTTTACTTATACGAAATGTAAAACAGTGACACACAAAATTATTATGTCTTTCCTAAAACCAAGTAAAACCTCCTACAAAAATATCGAAAAAGAAACAGAATCAAAAACAGAAATAGTTGATATTAAAAATCCAGTACCACAATTATATCAAGAAATAATCACCTGAGGAAAAGAGTGAGAGTGACATATTCACTCTTCATATAAGAAGCTAAACCGATTATTTGGAAAGCTTCGATCTTCAAAAGCTTCTAAAATAACATTCTCCCAAGACCGCTTAACGGTAATAAGCTTAATGATCCGATAAGATTGAAATGTAAAGCTAAGTAGAACTTAAAAGGCTTATGTTAATCCTTTGTAAAAGGTTTGCTGGGCCGAAAGAATACATTTGTAAAATAGTTCATAACTGACCTCTGGTGAAATCTTATCAAATGAAGATTATAAAAAGAAAGATATATTAATATTTTTTTTATTAAATCAATCACCAAAAACGTTTAGTAACGTTTAGTATAATAGCACATACACACACACAGCACATATGTACCACAGTACCACTTGATCACACCCAATATCAAATGAAACATTTGCCCAGCCAGACACTGAAACTTATAACCTCAACACATTAGTCAGACTCCAAGCTCTTGGCGACAATAACAATTTCGGCCGCGTTGCCATAAACAATTGATAGACATTAACATCGGCCGATGCCGAATTCATTATTCCCGCTAAGCAACAAAATAGCAAACGCAGCACAAATCCTGGTAATTTTCCATGACCAACTCTCTTAAAGAACGCAACCCATTTGAACAAGGAAGAGAGCCACTTAAGCTCAAGGGTTTGTTAAGCGTTTAGCTCACACTCCAGATTCAGATTTAATTCGTTCGCTCTATACTTAAGACGTGAATTGCCTGAGTTGAAGACCCAGACACCATTTAAAGATATTTTGATTCGACTATATAACACACAATTCAATGGATCAATTCGTAAGTTCATAAAAGAGCTTAAAGCAAAATGCTTTGTAATAACAAACAAGCTAGATTTAGAAAATAATGATCTACATAATCATATTTATACAATGCAATGAACAATACAGTAAAAAATGTGATTATTAAAAAAGTCCCAGATAGATTCTACATGCAATTAGCTAGATCCGACATATCAACAGTCAAACAACAGTCAAAGACAACAACAGTCACAACAACAAATTAAAACAAATTGTATAGCAGGAGAGTTGTTATGATAGTACACGGTATGATCGCCCAAAATCCCAAAATCCCAAAACACTCGAAATACCCAAAATAAAAATCAGTACAGCCCAACACAACACTTCAAATAATCAAAATAGAAATCAAAATTATAATCAAATATCAACTAGCCAAAATAAAAATCAATATATGAACAAAAATAATAACAGTCATGACCAGTCTTCCGAATACCTATTCCAAGAATTTAAGCAAAAACTCGACCAAGCACAGACACAAAATCCTTTAAATTATCAACAAAATTCTCCCACCTATCAACAAAATCCAGTTACTTCATCTGCTCCGAATCCGGCAACAAAAAAGCAAAGACCTAGTACCAGCGGCCATTCAAAAATGAATACGTCTGAAAATTTTCATCTACATGCCTCGGACGAAAAAGAAGACACAATTCCTTCATAAATATTTTTTTTAACAATATACACCTCGATGTGTTATAGACACTGGGTCTACAATAAACATCATAAGAGCAAACATTTTTAATTTCCCAGATAAAACTACTAATTTACAGGTTCACACCATTAACGGTGCAATAACCCTAAACGAAATCATAATTTTCAAACCAAGTAAGCTTTGCCCCACTAAACAAGTTTTTTATATTCATAATTTTCTGAAAATTTTTATATGCTATTATGTACAGGCTTCCTAGAAGACGCCAACGCCCAAATAAATTTTGGCGAAAGAAGCGTAGATTTAAGCAACAACAATTTCCTAATGCACTACATACCAGAAGACAACCCCGACTGTTTGAGTGGTTTACAGCCATCATTATCCACTGATGATTAAGCCCAAATTATGCGATAAGAAACCAAATAAGGGAATCAATTGAATTCAGGCTTAAAGAGTCAAATGCGATTACTAAAATTCTTCACAAATTCAGGGACATACAATACACAGAAGGTGAATATTTGACCTTCACAAGTACTGTTTAGCCCTCTGACAAGAGGGCCTACAACAGAGCCTGCAAGCAGCTCAAACAGATGCTTCATGACTCGAGCAGCAAGGCGCTCGAGGAGTACCTAGTAGAACTGGAGCCTGGCAATGCTGAGCACAACATCTGGAACGCCACCAAATACCTGAAGAGGCCTGCGCGGAGGGTGCCACCTGTCAAAACAGCTGCAGGTGTATGGTGCCGGTCAAGCCAAGAGAAAGCGGATGCGTTTGCTGACCATCTGGAAACCAGTTTCCAGCCATTCGCCCTATGTGATGACGAAGACGTTGAAGAGACGAAGTAGTTCGTTGACGCAGCCTGTCCGATGGACCTGCCTATCGCAGAGATAGGTAGTCAGGAGATTCTGGATGAGATCTCGTGCTTGAAGCTCACCAAATCTCCTGGCCACGACCAAATCGACGCAGCTGCCCTCAAGCTACTCCCAGCGAACTGCATAGAGTTCCTGAAGGCTCTGATGAACCAATGCTTAAGACTGGGACACTTTCCTTCTCAGTGGAAGTGCGCTGAGGTTATCCTCATACACAAGCCGGGCAAGCCAGAAGCTGAGCTAGGCTCATACAGGCCGATTAGTCTACTCACCATCCTGTCAAAAATCCTGGAGAAGCTGTTTCTCAAGAGGTTGCTGACCATTCTGGAGGAAAAGAGGATCATCCCTGACCACCAGTTCGGTTTTAGGCAAGGACATGGCGCCATTCAGCAGTGCCACCGGGTCGTCTCCGGGGTCTTGGATGCCTTCGAAAACAAAAAATATTGTGCAGCAGTCTTTCTCGATGTGAGGCAGGCTTTCGACAGGGTGTGGCACCTCGGCCTGCTATTTAAGCTGAAGCAACAGTTACCGACCCCATACTACATGTTCCTCAAGGCATACGTCGAAGAGAGGAGGTTTTACGTGAGGAGCAGTAACTCCAAATCACCCCAACACGTGGTGAGAGCCGGAGTACCTCAGGGCAGCGTACTCGGTCCTGTGCTGTACAACATATTCACCTCAGATATGCCAGTATCTGAAGACAATAGAATATTGACATGCACCTACGCGGACGACACAGCGCTCCTGTGCTCTGACGCAACTCCTACCCTGGCAGCGCAAGGGCTGCAACACGAACTGGACACGATTCAGTCATGGCTGAAGAGGTGGAATATCACCATAAGCGCTGACAAATCCACCTACGTCACGTTTACACTCAGACCAGGCAACTGTCCACCCGTCCACATCAACGGCACCAACATACCGTCCAATGCGAGGGCCAAGTACCTGGGACTAACCCTGGACAAGCGTCTCACATGGAAGGACCACATAGGGGATAAAGTAAAACTCATGAGGCACAAATGCCGCTCCATGACATGGCTCCTGGGCAGACGAAGCACGCTACCCACTAGATACAAACTACTGCTCTACAAAGCCATCATAAAGCCGGCTTGGACATACGGCATCGAGCTGTGGGGCACTGCCTCCCATACAAATATCAAAAGACTACAGAGAGCAGAATGCCGCATTCTAAGATTTATCCTCAACTGTCCTTACTACGTGAGGAACACGACAATCAAAAGGGACCTCAAAATGCAAAGTGTCGCCGAGGAATCCAGGAAAGCCAGCAGGAGGCACCTGGAGAAGCTGGAGAACCACCAGAACCAACTTGCTGTCAACCTCCTGGACAACAGCCTACAGCGCAGAAGACTCCGAAGAAACCATCCACTTGACCTACATTTCCGGGTTCCCTAAAGGAATCCTCTGACGACCCAAGCTAACAAATATAAGATTGCCTCGGGAATCTACATAACCGCCAACGTACCACATAATTTAATTGATTGCCCTCCTGGGCAGATGTAAATAAAGATACTGTAATATAAAAAAAAAAAAAAAAAAAAAAAAAAAAATCAAATCTAAACATGAAGACCCAATCTATAGGAAACCTATAAAAAACCAAGCCTACGACAATGAAGTCGAGGTACAAATCAAAGAAATGATTCTACAAGACATTTTTCGGAAATCGGACTCACATATCCGAAAAAAGCGATGCTTTCGGTAAAACAAAGTTTAGGTTAGTAGTCGACTATCGGAAACTAATAGTAAAAACGCCTACATAGAAATTGTCAGTCTGCACAACATAACTAAAGTTATGAGAGCAACCAGTAAATTAATAGATATTGAAACATAATCAGAATTTAAAGAAATAATTATAAAAACCCACAGAGAACTCTTACATCCAGGTATAGTAAAACAAACTACAATTTTTAAATAAAAATATTACTACCCAGACTATCAAAAGTTAATACAGAACATTATCAATGAATGACTGAATGACATTGACAATGAATGTATGACATTAAATTAGATTACGAGTTAATGCCAGAAATTTTCAATCCTAGAGGAAAATATGCTATCGATTAATATTTAATCGATAATAAAACATTCCTGTCATGTATTGACGTTACCTCACAACAGGTAAAAATTAAATTTCTGACATTGAGAGAAAGATTTCATAAAACTGTCAACGAGAAGTTAAGAATTATAAATACTGAGTCCGACCCAGAGAATAAAATAACAAAATTTTATAACCATAAAATTAAACATAATACAACAGGTAACACACCAGCAGATATTTTTATATATGCAGGAACACCTGCATATGACACCAGCAAGATAAAACTAATAAAATTAATAAATTAAACGAAAATACACACAGTTATGAAGTAGACACTAAATATAGACATTTAGTAAAATCTAAGACAACAAACCTATATAAAAAGACAGGAGAAATTACCCAGTTCCAGCACAACCCAAAACGACCAAGGCAATTCAACATAATTACACATTTTTGATGATCCTATACTATTTTCTATTATGTTTTATTCAACATGTCCAAGGACAAAGTCTTGAAGTTAACCCAATTCAAGCCAAAAATGGCTACCTTATATTTAATACTGGATCATTAAGTTTACCAATCAATTAAGATTATCACTACTTATCTGTAAATATTACAAAAATAGAGCAACCATAACTTAATAAAACAATCAGAAGAATATGAAATTTTATCCCAAGTTCAATATTTAGTAGAGAAATTTAAAAAAAATGAATGGCATAAGACTAGCAAAGTGCAGCAAACGCGGCTTAGCTAATTTTATGGGCACAATTTATAAATACCTTTTTGGAACCTTAGATCAAGAAAATAAAGAAGAGTTAGAATATAAAATTCATAATTTGTCCGAATACAGCATCCAAGCTAATGAACTCAACGAAGTTATAAGAACAGTAAATGAAGGCAGGAAATTAATAAATTTATTAAGTGCGATATTTATCGCATTATTCATTTGAAGGCGATCAAAGATTTAACATTTTATTAATTAATTTACAACAGTTAACTGAGTATGTAGAAGATATTGAACTATTGAATGCAGTTAACAAGACTTGGCATTTTTAATCATAAATTACTAAAATACGATTATCTTGCTCATATAAATTCAGAACAACTTTTACATATTAAAACTTCCACTTATAATTTCCCATATTCCAAAAGAAATAATTAAAACCCCAATCCTTACAATAACTCCATATAATAGTACTTGTGAAAGTCAAATGTTCGCCTTTGTACTGAATGTGTCGATATTCGTGTTTAAAGAAGTTCCTTAAACCTTCAACTTCCTCTACATTTAGATGTTCGAGTCTGTACTCGTTACATTTGCGCATTTCATTATTTATCGCGAAGCCGACTTGGACTTGGGATCAAAGTTCTCTACATCATTGTCCACTGTGTCAATGTTTACTTTTGGAGTGAGGCATTCTGTTGATGCAGTCTCCTCCTTCTGTTGATTTGGTTTAAGGCACTTTGCAAACTTTTTAAGTTTTTTTTTTCATTTGATTATTTTTTCCAAATTTCCGCCGATATTTTAAAAAATTTTGAAGTTTCTCGTTTGACCATCTACTAGCTGAGTCACGGGTATCTGATAGTCGTGGAACTGACTATAGCATGACCTAACAGGAAATCAAAGGTATCGAAAAATATAGACATCGAATTTTTGTACGGACGGACTTATCGAACTGGGCTTTATCATAATACTCTTTTTCTAGTTTTTTAGGTCCTTTTATAGAGTATACTGACAAATCTTCTTCTTCACATTTTTATTCACATTACCGTTCACATCATTTGAAGTTGAAGGTTGAAAATTGTTTTGCCTAAATTGAGTTAAATCCCTTTTAGAAGTGTAGTGATTATATATATAATAAGGAATCCACGGTAATTTATTTAGAAAAAAATATAAATTCTTTAATTTTTGTTCAAGAGCCAGAAGAAGAGCGCTCTAGAGCCAGCAGCTTTCTTGTAAGCTTACAGCGACAGCCGAGCACTGTATGTGTGCAAATTAAATTTGTTAATGTTAAATTATTTAAAAAAATAATTTTTTATTTTATTTATTTTAATATTTTTTATTGGTGATAAACTTTTAAACAAGACAATTACAAGACACTAGTTTCTAAGTTTAGGTAAGGCCTAGGAAACTTCAAAGCTCTCTAATGTTTTGAGAATTCGGATACTTCATAATTGCGGAAATTTTTTCAGGATCTGTTTTAATTACATTGTGAGAAACAATATAACCAAGAAATGCTGTTTCTAATTTAAAGAATTTAGATTTTTCAAGAGAAATTTTCATATTTGCTTGTTGTAAAATATTAATTATTTGAATTAGATCGGTATAATGTTGTTCAATTGTGTTCGAAAAGATTATTATATCATCCATATAAACGTGGCAAGTTTTTCCGACTTGTTCTCTTAATATATGATCCATTGCTCTTTGAAATAATCTAGGGGCGTTTGTTAACCCAAATGGCATATGTAAGAATTCAAATTTCCCATTATTAATAGAAAAAGCTGTTTTTTCAATGTCTGATTCTTTCATTAAAATTTGGTGGAATCCTGATTCCAAATCAATTGTTGAGAAATATTTTGACTTTCCTAAGTTAGATAATATAACAGACGGGTCTTGCATAGGGTATCTGTCCGGTATTGTGTTTTCGATTAATTTTTTATAGTTTTGACCTTTTTTAGGTACTAGGACTGGTGAATTATAAGGGCTTCTACTCGGCCTTATAATTTGTTCCTTTAGCATTCTATCGATTTCACTATTAACGAATTCTGAGACTGACATAGCGTAAGGATATTGTTTGCTATAAATAGTTCTATCATTGTCAGTATTTATTTCTCCTCGAATATCGGTTCGAAAAGGAATTTGCATATTTATTTTGGAATGCTCCTTTTAAATTTTATTTATAAATTTAATTTTCGAAATCTTAAATTTGATTTGAAATTGTAGTTAAATTATAATTTTGTTCTTTGTTGGAAAATTCAAAGACGGCGTGTTTAGGATTTGTGGATCCCAAACTTTTAGTTTTTTTGTTGTCGGATAATTCAACGACGGCGCGCTCAGGATTTTTGAATCCCAAGCTATTAGTGTTTTTGTAGACGGATAATTTAAAGTCGGCATGCTCAGTATTTTTGGATCCCAAGCTTTTAGTGTTTTTATGGACGTATAATTCAACGTCGGCATGCTCAGGATTCTTTGATCCCAAGCTATATTCACTTCCTTCAACAATTACCGTATCGGTTTTAAGTACTTTTTGTTCATCAAAGTATTTTTTTATAATGTATTCTTTTAATGGAAGAGTATTTTTTTCCCCAATTAGACCCAAATCGTTATTCTCCTCGTCGTCATAATATTCCATTTTTTCTTTTTTCCCATGATATTCCAGAATACCTTTTTCAACCTCTATTTTAGCTCAAATTTTCCTTAATAGATTGTACCCAATTAATAAGTCAGATTCTAACCCTTCTATTTCGTAAAATAGATGTTTTGTTTTAAATATTGTTAATATATGGTAATATTTTATGATTGAGTATCCATGGACTGTAGATACTCTCTTGTAAATTGGTAATTCTTTTTTATTTTCATAAACTCCGATTTTAATATAGCAAGTTGTGTCTCCTGTGTCAATTAATATTTTAAATTGTTTTTTTGTATGTCTATCTGTTCTTGTTATATGAGGCATTCCCCTGTAGGGTTCTGCTCTATAAAATGATCCTCATCAATGTTATTAATTCTCATTCCTTTCTGGGCTGGTTGACTTACAGTCCCAGTTGCTTCCCGTTTTAATGGGGTTTGTGGTTCAGTTTTTTGTTCTTGATTTGGATTATAATTATTTCTTTGCGAAAAATTATTATAATTCTGCCTGTTATTATTATAGCCCCTATTATAATTATTATTTGGGCGGTTGTAATTATTATTCGGACGATTTTGAAACCTAATGGAACTATCTACTTCCATTGGTTCCGGTGGGGGTTGTACCTTTGAATTGTTATTTGAATTCCAATTATTATTATGTTCAAAGTTACCGTTTTGCGGCCAATTATTATTCTGATTATTATTCTGATTATTATTCCAATTATTATTCATTCTATTAGCGTTATTATTATTCTGACTAGAATTAACTGGATTAAATCTTAGGTTATTTCCCTGATTTTTGTTTTCATTCTTAAATCCATAATACCTGTTTGCAAACTGGGCTCGAAAATTGTTAGAGTTTAGTTCCTGACATTTTGCCAAAGCATTTGGCAGATCTGGTGGATTAAGAGAGAAAGAGTGTTTCTGAAATTGAACCGTTTAATCCAGAAATAAAAATTCTGAGAGCGTTGCTCCGAATTGTTTTATTTGTTTCTTTAGTTATATCGCTGTCTTTACCATATGTCATTATAGTTTTATTTATGAGTAATGTCATTTTTTTGTTTACTTCATAATAGAATTCCGTAATGGTCATGCGACCCTGTCTTAGGATGCTCAATTCTTATTCAAGAATATGGATTGGTCTTTTATCGTTATAAATAAAATCCAATCTTGAATAAATTGCTTGAAAATTTAACGCGGTACCATGGTTTGTTAAAGCATCATGTGCTGCTCCCATGATTTTATTACGAAGAATTGTTAAAGTGATAAAATTTTTCTGCCGCTTCTCTCCAGCCTACATATTGGGTTATTTCACCAGTGAACTTGGGTAATGATTTAACTACCTCTAGGGTGGTTTCGCATTTTATATTTTGGTCAATTGTTTGAACTTTATAATCTTTTCTGTTAGCTGTTATCTGCCCTTGTATCCCTTCAATTTTTCTGTTCACTTCCCCCAATTGTACATTAATTAATCGGCTTATTAATTCAATCGTAAGATTGCTGGCGCTTGATATCCATTTTGCCATTGTTAAATTCAGATCTTCAAAACTATTTATTAAATTTTCCAGATTGTTATTTTTAATTATTTGTTTAAATTGATTTTGTAATAATTGATTTTAAAACTTTAAAATATTGCCTGTATCTTGATCTTATTTTATTGATTTAATATCTTAATATTATTTATTTCTGCTCACGATACTTTATGTTGGCGTCTTTCTTTAACGTAGTTCTCCTGATTTTGGGTCTTCCTTCAGCTTGGTTCTCCTGATTTGGGGTCTTCCTTCAGCTTAGTTCTTCTGTTTATGTTTGGGTCTTCCTTCAATTTTTGTCTTTAGCTGTGGCGGCGGGGTTTGCCGTCAGCTCTTCCTTCCTTCTTGGTGTTGATTTTTTTTCTTTGTTTGAATAATTTGTTTGTATATTGTGTTTGTATTTGAGTTTCTGATTCGTATTAATCTTGTGTTCTTGTAATTCGCGTTAAGTATTCAGTCCACCTTTTAGGTTTAGTGTGGGTGTTTTAATTTTCGCACTAAAAATTTGAGTTGTTGGCGGCGCGAGTTCCGTTTTATATTTAACTTGTTATCGTTAATATTTTATATAGAACTTTTAAGTACACCGCCCCACGTTGGCCGCCAATTAAATTTGTTATTGTTCAATTATTTAAAAAAATAATTTTTTATTTTATATATTTTAATATATTTTTTTTTTGTGATAAACTTTTAAGCTTATTTCACAATTACAAGACACTAGTTTCTAAGTTTAGGTTTGTTGTAAACCGTTCTCGATCTTGTCCCGAATCAGACTAATCTTCCAAATCTTAATCCTAATCCAATCAACCTCGGCCAGAAGTTTTTCTTTGGAAACTTCTTGAACTTTCAGTTAATTGCTAATTTCGATGAATTCATTGTGAAGTGCTTTTACTTTCGCTTTTCCCCTGTCTTCGGTTTCAATTCTTTCTACCATCACCAGTTTTAATTCTTCTAAATTAATTTTTATATTGCAAGCATCCATTAAATCTCTACCCAGCACTATATTACACCCCATTGATTTATCAGCCACTACAATTAATTTAAACCAAATTTTTATTTATTTCTTTAACATGAAACATAATATTTTCACAAAGCTTTTCAATAAGCTCTTGTTTATTCCGAAATAGCTCTTTTCTTGAGGCTCTAGCTTTGATCTATTCGGTAAATATGACTGTTTAATAAACGAAACTGGGCTTCCGGAATCTATTTGGCATTCTGTAATAATAGGCTGATTGTGATATTATTGAGCAAAAAAAAATGTAAACCATCTTACATAATTATTTTCCGCCTTCTTCTTATTTTGCGGGCACTCTGCAAATTTCTGATCCTCCGCGCCACATCCCTAAGCAATACTGTTGTGCCGCCTTCCTGCATGTCAAACAGGCGTTTGACAAGGTGTGGCACCCTGGACTCCTATCCAAGATGAAGTCCCATCTTCCCAGTTCCCACTTCGCCCTTCTCAAATCGTATACGGAAGGAAGAGTGTTCCAAGTGCGGTTCCTCAAGCAGCACGCCAAGGCCCATACGAGCCGGAGTACCTCAAGGCAGCGTCCTTGGACCCACTCTCTACACCCTGTTCACAGCAGACCTCCCTATCATACCCTCCCGTAACCTCACAGTAGCCACCTATTAAATACTGCTTAATTAATAGCAGTGTTATTTACCTGGAAAACGATAAATACTTTTTAGTTTTTCAAAAAGCATATCGAGAAACCATTAACCCACATAGTAACGTGAAAATTTTTAAAAGTATCATAATGTTAAAAGACATAAAATCTTATCCTGAACTAAAAGAATTTATTATTAAACAACATTCTAAATTGTTACACCCTGGTATTGAAAAAATGATACGATTATTTAAAGAAACTCACTATATTCCCGATTATAATAAACTAATTCAAAACATTATTAAGGATTGTGAAGTCTGTAACCTTGCAAAGACAGAACATAGACCAACAAAACTAGTTTTCGAAATAACTCCAGAGACAAATAACCCACGCGAAATTTATGTTATTGATTTTTATGCTATTGACAACGAACAGTATTTATCTTGCATAGACGTTTATTCAAAATTTGCTTCACTTATTAAAACAAACAGTAGAGATTGGTTAGAGGCAAAACGAGCCCTTTACTAGAATTTTTAACGACATGGGAAAACCACAGAAAATTAAAGCAGACAAGGACTCCGCGTTTATATATACTCAGCTGCAACATTTTTTGTGAAATGACAATGAAAATATAACAATTCTTATCTTTGGGAAAACCACATAAAATTAAAGCAGACAAGGACTCCGCGTTTATAAGCACTTCTTTAAAAACTTGGCTAAACAACGAAGACATACAAATAGATATTACCACAAGTAAAACAGGAATAGCAGACATAGAACGCCTTCATAAAACCATAAATGAAAAAATCAGAATTATCAATACTGAAAACAATAGGGAAAATAAAGAAACACGAATGGAAACAATTTTATACATATACAACCACAAGACTAAACATAACACAACCAGACAGATACCGGCTAACATCCTTCTTTACGCAGACACACCTACTTATGATACCCATCTTAACAAAAAACGACAGGATTTCGAAATCGACACAAAATTTAGACAAGCACCCTTAACACGCGCAAAATCAAAGAATCCCTTTAGAAAAACAGGCAGAATAGAACAATTAGACGAAAAACATTATAACGAAAATAATAGAGGTCAAAACGTTATTCATTATAAAAGCAAATTTAAAAAGAAAAATAAAGTTAATGACAGCAAATACTTGCAGCAAACCGACACCTCCCAATCATCGGACTCATAATCACCATAATAACTTGCATTGCGACACAAACTACAGCAGGAACAATCGAAATCAACCCAATAGAAAACAATCAAGGATTTATCTTGTTTGAATCTGGAACAATACAAATCCCCATCACCTTTATGCATCACTGTCTCACCATAAATATTACAGAAGTTGAAGAAACATTTAATAGTATAATTAAACAATGCCAAGAATTTAAAAATGTCACACAAATTAAATATTTAACCGAGAAAATGGAAAGAGAAATAAATGGCATACGCATCTCAAAACGAAACAAACGAGGACTGGCTAACTTTGTAGGTTCTACATTAAGAAATCTTTTTGGGACACTAGACGAAGACGACAGACAACATATTGAACAACAAATTTCGACTCTATCACAAGACACAGTACAGGTCAGCACTCTAAACCACGTTATTGACAGTCTCAATAATGGCATATAAATAATTAACAACCAGTCCAATTCTTTGAAAAAGGAACAAAAATTGAATTTATTAATATTTAATATTGAACATTTTACCGAATATATCGAAGACATTGAAATGGGTTCACAACTAACACGACTAGGAATATTTAATCCTAAACTACTAAAACATGACAACATTGGCAACATTAATTACAAAAATCTGATAAACATAAAAACTTCCGCTTGGTATAACGTACCTACTAATGAAATATTCCTAATGTCCCACATTCCTATGAATACAATTGAACAACCAACTTTCATAATTGCACCTTACCCCGACACTAATGGCCAAATTATTAAGGAAAATATTGAAGGCAAATTCTACTCACATAACAACTATGTTCTAAATACACTAACAAAGAATATTGTCAAAGACCATTGCATAACTAACATAATAAAACACGAAACACCAACTTGTACTTTTCAAAAATATCGTAAACAATCCTATATTCAATACATTAAACCAAATATACTTATAACCTGGAATATGACCAGAGATTTATATTGAAAATAATAAAATTATAAAAATATCCAACTGCACAGCAGAATTAAAACAAATTACAATATCTAATAGTATTCAACAATACATAAATGTAATATTTACTGAACACAATGTAACAAAAATCGCACCAATGTCACACATAGAAATTAAAGAAATGATTTTGTTAAACAATAAGAGTAACACAATTTACAGAAACATACTAATATACTTCATATCTGTTTTAGTTTTAATTTACATATTTTACTTTTATATGAAATGTAAAACAGCGCCACACAAAATTATTATCTCTTACCTAAAACCAAGTAAAACCACTAACAAAAATATCGAAAAAGAAACAGAAACAAAAACAGAAATAGCTGAAATTGCAAATCCAGTACCACACTTATATCCAGAAATAATCGCTTGAGGACAAGCTAATATCTAAAAGGTGGGGGAGTGACATATTCATTTCTTCATATGACATATTCACTCTTCATATAAAAAAGCTAAAGCCGATCTTTTGGAAAGCTTCACTCTCCAAAAGCCTCATAAATAACATTCCCCCAAGATACGAACCGCTTAACGGTAACGAGCTTAATGATCTGTTAAGCTTGACATATAAAGCTAAGTAGAACTTAAAAGGCTTATGTTAATCCTCTGTAAAAGGTTTGCTGGGCCGAAAGAATACATTTGTAAATTAGTTCTTAACTGACCTCTGGCGCAGTCGGTAGGATACTGAAAAAAAGTCCTAGTAAACTCGTTATCCTTTGACAATCTAGTGAAAAGAGGAAAACTTGTACGACCAAGTAACCTTTTCTGATTGTACCCGCGGTATGGCCGCAACAAAGTGATTTCGGTTCGTTTAAAGTGACTAAAATCGGTATCCGCACAAGAACCTGTGCGATCGGAGTTAATTTAAAGACCTAATTTTGTGGACCGCTCCGTGAAGTGAGACCTCCACTAAGGTGTAATACAATTAAAAGGCGCACAGTGCAGTTCACTAAGACATAAGTCTCGACATACTGTAGCAGTCTGTGAACAAAAACAGTAGTCCACTAAAATCAAAAGAGCGACCGGTACTATTGTATAAAACAATAAAAAGTTAAAACAGTGCAGTTCACTTAAGGCATAAGTCTCGACATACTGCAGCAGTCTGTGAACAAGAACAGAAACTAACTTATAAATAAAACTAAAATGGAATTACCAGCGGAAAATATGACTCAATTACTTCGGCAAATACGCCAAATACAGAAATTCTCTGGAGACCCATCAAATCTCAGCTCGTTCATCAGACGTATCGAATTCCTGTTGAACTTATACCCCTCAAACGACGCTCGACAGAAGGCGGTTATATTTGGAGCCATCGAACTTCAAATTGTCGGAGATGCGGAAAAGGTTACCCAATTTGGAATGCACAACGAATGGACAACTTTAAAAGACGCCCTAATCACGGAATTCAAGACTCAGACGCCCCTGGAGGAACTACTAGGAGGTAACTTACGTCTATTCTGCGAACAATTAGAAGATAAGTAAACTGTTATTATAAATAAGTTAGCATTAGAAAATGACTGAAATAATATAGCGGTTTATACACAAGCAATGGCAACTTCTATAAAAAATACAATTCAACGCTCACTCCCCGATAGGTTGTTCATGACAATTTCAAAAAAAATCCGATAGTCAGCCAAGACTTAATTTAAATTCATTTAACACCTATAAACCTACAAACATTAACCAAATCAAAAACACTCACCCCAACCAACGATTCATTCGCCCCTTTATTCCATTAAATCCCACACAGACCCAAAACACTAACGTAAACAATCAAACCCCTTTTAGACAAATTCCTCCGACCAGACAACAGCAACTTAATCAGTACAGAAATTTATACAACGGATTCAGAACAGACTTACTTCAGGACCGTCAAAACGACACCCGAAACTACTATCAGCCCCCCCAACAACCAAGAGTGCCAAATAAGCGTCTTAGAGAAAGCAGCGAACAATCGCGTATGCAGACAAATGAAAATTTTCACCAGCACGAATTAGATTACGATAACGAAACTGAACACTACATTAATAACGACGAACAGTTCCACGAAGATCAATTACAGAATACTCAGACAGAATTGTTTACAGATCAGCAATATCAACAAGCTGAAAATTTTCCAATACCAGCCTGGGATCCCACCAATACATAGAGATCATGTTTAATAACCACAGATATAGATGCATAGTTGATACTGGCTCTTCGATAAACTTGATGAGCTCAAACTTTTTCAATCTTCAAGCTAAAGATAAGCAAATAACTGTTCGAAGTATGACAGGCTATTCTAAATTAAATAAATATGTAGACCTTCCAGCCAACGGTCTTTTTCAACAAACGCAAAAATTCTATATTCATTCATTTTCACCTTATTATGATATTCTGTTAGGAAGAAAAATACTAATGGAGAATAACGGTTTAATAGACTACTCTCGGAAAGAAACAATAATTAACGAAAGAACATTCATTCACAAAGAACTACAACCATGTGATGACAACTCTTCGGAAAACTTTAATGCACTCTTACAAGAAAACAACTTTACATCAGAAATAAACTATGCCATGGACAACAACATAGACTCAGAACACACATACAGACTAGAACATTTAAATAGTGAGGAAAAATACAGACTTACAAATTTATTAAAAGAGTTCAATGACATTCAATATTCCAAAAATGAAAACCTTACATTCACAAGCATAATACGTCACGATATAAAAACCTCTCATGAAAACCCAGTTTACAAAAGACCATACTCGTACCCGTTTTCCTACGAAGCAGAAGTAAATAAGCAAATTAAGGAAATGTTAAAACAAGGCATTATACGCGAAAGCGACTCCCCTTATTGCAGTCCATTACGGATTGTCCCCAAAAAGATGGATGCCTCTGGCAAACCGAAATTCAGGTTGGTCGTGGACTATCGAAATCTAAATGAAATAACAATAAATGATAAATTTCCGATTCCTAACATGGACGAAATACTAGGCAAATTATGAAAATGCCAGTATTTTACTACAATTGACTTAGCAAAAGGCTTTCATTAAATCGAAATGGACCCTAAGTCTATACCAAAAACGGCGTTTTCGAACAAACATGGTCACTATGAGTATACTCGCATGCCATTTGGCTTAAAAAATGCTCCTGCAACCTTCCAACGGTGCATGAATTACGTCCTAAAAGACCTCATAAATAAGCATTGCCTTGTTTATTTAGATGATGTGATCATCTATTCAACATCTCTGAACGAACACCTAGACTCACTGAGGAATGTTTTTGAGAAACTTAAAGAAGCCAATCTTAAACTCCAATTGGACAAATGCGAATTTTTAAAAAAGCATACAAATTTCTTAGTTCATATTATAAGTCCAGAAGGCATACGACCTAATAAAGAGAAAGTTAAAGCAATCGAAAAATTTCCCCTCCCAAAGACACCAAAAGAAATTAAATCTTTCTTAGGCTTATGCGGATATTACCGTAAGTTCATTCCAGATTTTGTAAAAATTGCAAAACCTCTGACAACATTTCTAAAAAAAGGAGTTAAAATAGACATAAGAAACGAAGAATACAATAAATCATTTGAAAAATTGATAACACTCATGATGAAAGACCCAATTTTGATTTGCCCAGATTTCACAAAAACATTTCAAGTCACTACTGACGCTAGCAATTTCGCCATAGGAGACGTATTATCCCAAGATAATAAACCAGTAAGCTTTGCAAGTAGAACATTAAATGATCATGAACAAAATTATAGCACTATTGAAAAATAACTACTAGCAATCGTTTGGGCAACCAAATATTTCCGCCCATATCTATATGGAATCCCCTTTGAGATTTTGAGCGATCACAAACCCCTTGTTTGGCTAAATAATATTAAAGAGCCTAACATAAAACTACAACGTTGGCGAATTAGGCTTAGCGAATATAATTTCAAAATCAAATATTTAGAAGGTAAACTTAATCATGTAGCAGACGCTTTATCTCGCGTCAAAATTGAAGAAAACATGGTAGGCGAAGAAGAAAATATTTCAACAGCAGCAACAATACACAGTTCATCAGAAAGCAACGAAACCTACATTGAAATTACAGAAAAAAACATAAACTATTTTGCAAGACAAATTGAATTTATAAAAGATAGCGTAGACCAAGTAGAGACAACGAAATACTTTCCCAAAATAAAACTGACCATCAAATACACTGACATGACCCTGACAAAAGCAAAAGATATCCTTATTAAATACTGCTTAAATAATAGCAGTGTTATTTACCTGGAAAACGATAAAGACTTTTTAGTTTTTCAAAAAGCATATCGAGAAACCATTAGCCCACATAGTAACGTGAAAATTTTTAAAAGTATCATAATGTTAAAAGACATAAAATCTTATCTTGAACTAAAAGAATTTATTATTAATCAACATTCTAACTTGTTACACCCTGGTATTGAAAAAATGATATGATTATTTAAAGAAACTCACTATATTCCCGATTATAATAAACTAATTCAAAACATTATTAAGGATTGTGAAGTCTGTAACCTTGCAAAGACAGAACATAGACCAACAAAACTAGTTTTCGAAATAACTCCAGAGACAAATAACCCACGCGAAATTTATGTTATTGATTTTTATGCTATTGACAACGAACAGTATTTATCTTGCATAGACGTTTATTCAAAATTTGCTTCACTTATTAAAACAAACAGTAGAGATTGGTTAGAGGCAAAACGAGCCCTTTACTAGAATTTTTAACGACATGGGAAAACCACAGAAAATTAAAGCAGACAAGGACTCCGCGTTTATATATACTCAGCTGCAACATTTTTTGTGAAATGACAATGAAAATATAACAATTCTTATCTTTGGGAAAACCACAGAAAATTAAAGCAGACAAGGACTCCGCGTTTATAAGCACTTCTTTAAAAACTTGGCTAAACAACGAAGACATACAAATAGATATTACCACAAGTAAAACAGGAATAGCAGACATAGAACGCCTTCATAAAACCATAAATGAAAAATCAGAATTATCAATACTGAAAACAATAGGGAAAATAAAGAAACACGAATGGAAACAATTTTATACATATACAACCACAAGACTAAACATAACACAACCAGACAGATACCGGCTAACATCCTTCTTTACGCAGACACACCTACTTATGATACCCATCTTAACAAAAAACGACAGGATTTCGAAATCGACACAAAATTTAGACAAGCACCCTTAACACGCGCAAAATCAAAGAATCCCTTTAGAAAAACAGGCAGAATAGAACAATTAGACGAAAAACATTATAACGAAAATAATAGAGGTCAAAACGTTATTCATTATAAAAGCAAATTTAAAAAGAAAAATAAAGTTAATGACAGCAAATACTTGCAGCAAACCGACACCTCCCAATCATCGGACTCATAATCACCATAATAACTTGCATTGCGACACAAACTACAGCAGGAACAATCGAAATCAACCCAATAGAAAACAATCAAGGATTTATCTTGTTTGAATCTGGAACAATACAAATCCCCATCACCTTTATGCATCACTGTCTCACCATAAATATTACAGAAGTTGAAGAAACATTTAATAGTATAATTAAACAATGCCAAGAATTTAAAAATGTCACACAAATTAAATATTTAACCGAGAAAATGGAAAGAGAAATAAATGGCATACGCATCTCAAAACGAAGCAAACGAGGACTGGCTAACTTTGTAGGTTCCACATTAAGATATATTTTTGGGACACTAGACGAAGACGACAGACAACATATTGAACAACAAATTTCGACTCTATCACAAGACACAGTACAGGTCAGCACTCTAAACCACGTTATTGACAGTCTCAATAATGGCATATAAATAATTAACAACCAGTCCAATTCTTTGAAAAAGGAACAAAAATTGAATTTATTAATATTTAATATTGAACATTTTACCGAATATATCGAAGACATTGAAATGGGTTCACAACTAACACGACTAGGAATATTTAATCCTAAACTACTAAAACATGACAACATTGGCAACATTAATTACAAAAATCTGATAAACATAAAAACTTCCGCTTGGTATAACGTACCTACTAATGAAATATTCCTAATGTCCCACATTCCTATGAATACAATTGAACAACCAACTTTCATAATTGCACCTTACCCCGACACTAATGGCCAAATTATTAAGGAAAATATTGAAGGCAAATTCTACTCACATAACAACTATGTTCTAAATACACTAACAAAGAATATTGTCAAAGACCATTGCATAACTAACATAATAAAACACGAAACACCAACTTGTACTTTTCAAAAATATCGTAAACAATCCTATATTCAATACATTAAACCAAATATACTTATAACCTGGAATATGACCAGAGAAAAACTTTATCACAATTGTAACGGTCAAGAGATTTATATTGAAAATAATAAAATTATAAAAATATCCAACTGCACAGCAGAATTAAAACAAATTACAATATCTAATAGTATTCAACAATACATAAATGTAATATTTACTGAACACAATGTAACAAAAATCGCACCAATGTCACACATAGAAATTAAAGAAATGATTTTGTTAAACAATAAGAGTAACACAATTTACAGAAACATACTAATATACTTCATATCTGTTTTAGTTTTAATTTACATATTTTACTTTTATATGAAATGTAAAACAGCGCCACACAAAATTATTATCTCTTACCTAAAACCAAGTAAAACCACTAACAAAAATATCGAAAAAGAAACAGAAACAAAAACAGAAATAGCTGAAATTGCAAATCCAGTACCACACTTATATCCAGAAATAATCGCTTGAGGACAAGCTAATATCTAAAAGGTGGGGGAGTGACATATTCATTTCTTCATATGACATATTCACTCTTCATATAAAAAAGCTAAAGCCGATCTTTTGGAAAGCTTCACTCTCCAAAAGCCTCATAAATAACATTCCCCCAAGATACGAACCGCTTAACGGTAACGAGCTTAATGATCTGTTAAGCTTGACATATAAAGCTAAGTAGAACTTAAAAGGCTTATGTTAATCCTCTGTAAAAGGTTTGCTGGGCCGAAAGAATACATTTGTAAATTAGTTCTTAACTGACCTCTGGTGAAACTTATTCAAATAAAGATCATAAAAAGGAAAATATATTTTTTTTCATTAAATCTATCACCAAAAAAGTTTATTATATATACTCAGCTGCAACATTTTTTGTGAAATGACAATGAAAATATAACAATTCTTATCTTCATAAGATAAAAAAAAAATTTTACTTTTATTTAATTTTGATTTTTAAGAAGAAAATAATTTTCCTTCTTTCAAGAAAAACTCACAATTAGAACATTTTTCTTTTAACAATACGTTTCATTGAATGTATATAAAACCATATAATGGGATGGTTTAGCGATTCTAGCGAGGCAAAAGATAATACTGCCAAACGTAGTGAATAACGTCAAAATAATAGATCACAGGGACGACATAAATTCGTTGTGGATCTTATTATTGATCATAACAATAGTGTTAGTTTTACAATTTTTGCTTAAAATTTATGTTAAGCACAATAAAATTATTAAGAATCGGTATATAGGAGAGCAAAACATTTAGATCATATTTAAAAAAAAACGACGAATAAGAAAAAAGCTACAGAAATTCCAATACAAGAATGGAAAGGAGTGAAATAGCGAAACGTATAGACGAATTTCGCTACAAGTTTGACAAATCATATAAATGCATAAATAAAGATGCAGTAATGAAAGCAGAAACGTTGAAAAACCATACAATAATATAGTTACCATAGTAAAAAGCTATAAAAATAGATTCACACCTGAGCACTGTAACAAATGTTTAAGGGTAATAAAATCCCTAAACACAAGATTAACTAATATCAGAAAAAGAAGACATATTCTGATTAACGTGCCAGAAAGTCTAAGTCAATTGGTGGAATTCGATCCCGACCAGTTCAAAGAACTAGACGACGACAGCGACGCTGAATCCAATAGTGACATTGAAACACTAGAAGGAAGCGATCGAATTGAATATAAGCCAGAAACAATAACAACTTCCGAAATGGCACAGATATAAACAGAATTTATCAGGCTAGCCACATCTCTGATACCAGAGTTTGATGGTAGGCACGAAAATGTACAAAGTTTTTTAGATGCTCTAGGTCTATTAGACACCTTAAAAGGCACGCATGAGACGACAGCGGTAAGCCTTATAAAAACTAAACTTAAAGGCCATGCAAGGAATCTTATAAGTAATGAGCAGACAATTGCTGCAATAATTACCCAACTGTCAAGTTCAGTAAGAGGAGAATCGGTAGAAGTTATATCTGCCAAGCTTCTCAATCTGCAACAGAAAAATAAAACGGCTAACCAATACACCCAAGAGGTGGAGAAAGGTCTCAGCCAATCCCTTGCAAATAAATACAGCACTACAACAGCTGTAAAAGCCATGACACAAAATTGCTCCTTTGATAAGGTAAAACAGGCAGGCACATTAATAAACATGAATAATGTCATTTCTAAATTCGTAAACAGTTGCACGGAGATAACTGGTCAAAGTAACACTGTACTCTATTATCGACGAGGTGCAAATAACAATAATAGAGGAGGCCGAGGTTATAATCGTGGTAGAAATAGCTACCACAACAATTACAACCGAGGCAGCAATTACAACAATAACAATAATAATAACTATAATAACCGCGTACGAAGACGAGGCCAAAACCAAGGAAGAGGTCGAGGTAACTCCAACCAGGGCAACAATAACAACAATGTGAGAATGGCGCAAAATACGTCGGAAAACTCACAGAACCCTTTAGGAAACAATCAATAAATGCAAAAGTTCATTCCATCAATTATAGTCTTAATATATTCGTAACTTTCTATAATCATTCAATTGAAAATAAACTAACATTCCTCATATATACTGGTGCAGATATATCACTTTTAAAAGTAAATTCTGATAACTTCAAAATTCAGGATGAAAAAATTATAAACATCCAAGGCATAGGCCAAGGTGTAATAAAGTCTCAAGGAACAACCTCAATAGAACTTCAATTAACAAAATATATTATTCCACATGAATTTCATTTGGTAGACTCAAATTTTTCAATACATGTGATGGAATAATAGGCATTAATTTTATAAAAAAAATTAAATTGTCAACTAGATTTCAAACCAAGAGAAGACTGGTTTATAATTAGGCACCAATATTTAAATTACTCAATATATGTTCCGATAACATATAGCGCTGGCAACAATACAGTTCTTCTGCCAGACAGATTAAAAGTTATTCGGAAAATAAACATTAATGTCGTAAATGATAACATATTTGTTCCTAATCAGGAAATACATAATGGAATTTATGTTGCAAATACAATAGCAGCATCCAAACATGTATACATTCGACTTCTAAATACAATTAATTGCGACCAATTGGTCAAAGCTAATAATATCCAATATGAAAACCTAAAAGAATATGACATTCATAACACCAATCCAGAAAATAGAAGCGTACAAGTACTTTCAAAACTAAAGAAAAACTTTCCACAGCAATTTAAAAGTCAATTAACTGACTGGAATCTGAACCAATATCATCAAACAATTTTTATAAACAAACATTAAGACTTATAGATGATGAACCAATTTATTTAAAAATCTACAGAAGCCCGCATAGCCATATTGACGAAATTCAAAAACAAGTAGGGAAATTAAGTAACGACAAAATCGTAGAAGCGTCTGTAAAATCAAAAAAGATAACATCTTTTTCAACGAACAATGGCTTATATCGCTTCACGCTCCACGATTACCAATTGGTCTTAAAATACCACCAAATTCATTTCAGAGAATGATGACTATATCATTCTCTGGCTTGGAACTTTCTAAGGCATTTCTTTATATGGATGACTTAATGGTGATAGGATGTTCCGGACAACACCTGATTAAAAACCTAACTGATGTTTTTAATGTATGTAGGAAATATAACCTAAAGTTGCATCCAGAAAAATGTTCATTTTTCATGCATGAAGTGACATTCCTAGGTCACAAGTGCACCAACAAAGGAGTATTGCCAGATGACAAGAAATATGACGTCTCCGGAAATTATCCTGTCCCTCATGATACGGACAGCGCAAGACGATTTGTAGCATTCTGCAACTATTATCGTCGATTTATAAAGAACTTCGCCGATTATTCACGGCACATAACTAGATTTTGTAAAAAAAATGTTCCTTTTGAATGGTCAAGCGAATGCCAAAACGCATTCGAATACCTTAAAGAAAAACTTATGCACCCCACATTATCCTGATTTTCGCAAAGAATTTTGCATTATAACGGATGCTGGTAAACAAGCTTGCGGAGCGGTTCTAACTCAGAACCGTGACGGGATTCAGCTCCCAATAGCTTATGCATCTCGTTCATTTACAAAAGGGGAAAGCAATAAGAGTACAACGGAACAAGAACTAGCGGCAATTCATTGGGCAATTACCCATTTTAGACCATACATTTATGGCAAACATTTCACTATTAAAACGGACCACAGACAAATAATGTATCTATTTTCTATGACTAATCCCAGTTCTAAATTAACTCGCATGCGGCTAGAGCTTGAAGAATACGACTTCACTGTAGAATACCTAATTTTGTAGCAGACGCACTTTCCCCTATAAATATAAAAGAACTCAAAGGCATGCAACATAAAGTCCTGAAAGTCACTACCAGGCAACAAAGTAGACATGATAAAAACTGTACAGTAACAAATGAGGAACTATTGCCTAGGCAAAGTATGCAAAATGTATCTAAGCCCAACGTACACGAAGCCATAACAAATGATAAAGTACGAAAAGTAGTGGCATTGCGAATAACTGAATCTATTTGTTTACTAAAACGAGGAAATAAAGTTATTGCAAAAATTGATGTTGACGATTTATATACCAATGGAATTCTAGATTAAGGTTATCTAACTAATATAAATTCAGAAAAACTATTACATATTAAAACTTCCACTTAGCTGAAAACGGATACAAAGGAAATTCTAATAATTCCAAAAGAAATAATCAAAATAATCAAACTTATTTGGCATCTTCAAAAACTTTAATTATAAACAACTGTTTAATGGGCATACTTAATCAATTTAATAAAGTATGTAGATATTTAAAAACTCATAAGAAATTTGAAATGAAATGTAACATAAATAAAAAAAAATGTAACACTTAAACTGATAACCCTGATAACATAAGTCAGACCCCATGCTCTTGGTGACAATAACAATTTCGGCCGCGTTAACAATTGATCCAAATAGCTAACGCAGCACAAATCCTGGTAATTTTCCATGCGCAACTCTTTTAAAGAGCGCAACCCATTTAAACAAGGAAGAAAGCCACTCAAGCTTATATAAACAAAGTCGACCAAGATTTTGCTAAGCGTCCAACTCACACTCCAGATTCAGATTTAATTCGTTCGCTCTATACTTAAGATGTGAATTGTCTTAATAATTGTAAATTACAATTGTAAATTTATTTAAATAAAGAACTTAAATTTTTTTCTAAATAAATTACCGTCTATTCGTTATTATATATATAATCACTACACTTCTAGAAGGGATTTAACTCAATGTAGGCAAAATAATCCTCAATTTTCAACCTTCAACTTCAAATGATGTGAACGGTGATGAACCGGTAAAGAGACAACGAGAAAGGCAGAGTGGGCAAAGCAGGATGGAAGTAAATATTCATCAGACTGCCTCGGACTCGCGAGAAACGTGGGAGGTCAAACCAGTCCACATGTTCCGTGATAGTTTTTTGCGGTTTGCGGCCGTTTGAGTGGGCCTGTCACTTTAAGTGTCACTTTATTCTTCCCTTTTTGTATGATTTTATTTGTTTCTTCTTATATTTTGTTCACACGTCTTTCCTCTTCTTCAACCCACCTTTTAGAGAGGGCCTGTTTTTGATAGAGTCACATGTTCTCTTAAAAAGAGTGTTACTACCCGAATAATGTGCCCAGAGCATGTTAATCCTAATTGGCGTGCTACAACTCGGCCGTCCTTTAAGATAGCCCACTATCTCGGGATTACAATATGTATTAACCTATTCTTACAAAACAATACACAATTATACACTTTTTATTTACAATTTAATTTCAGTAATTTTCTTAATTAATTTCATTTATCTACATTTATTTTCGTCTTGCATCCAATGTCGAATATTATTTGCGCTCCCCTTGGTATGGATTCCGAGATAATTGAACCCGTCGATGTCTTGTAACAAAAATCTATCATTTCTTAAAACTTTTCCAATAATGTATGGTTCTTTGCTTTTCGGTATTAACTTCTTAGTAATTCTCGCAGGTAATATCAAAATTCTTCACCATGGCTAAAACGTTGAAACATTGTGGTGAACGCGGAGATATCCTCCCACACAACATTTTCGCTATGCAGAGGAGAATGTCCCCCCGTAACGCTCGATGTTGACACCAACTCAACCACCAGCTCCCCAAAATACCTAGAGCTAACCCTGGATCGAAGGTTCACATGGGGCCCTCACCTCAACAAAAAGCGTATTGGAAAAAAATCCGAGAGAAACTCAAACTGCTCGTCTACAAGAATATTCTCAAGCCGATCTGGACTTACGGAACCCAGCACTTCAAGCGCTTCGCACCGAATAAAGATCCAGCGCTTCCAAAACAAATGCTTGAGAATAGTCTCCAACGTCCATCCCTACCATGAGAGCTCCATCATTTATGAGAAGCTCGGGATTCCATGAGTAAAAGACGAGATCTGTCTTCACAGCGAGAGATACGCAAGAAGACTGGACAACCACCTGGAAAACAAACTTCTGGACAACAGCCAATCCCGTAGACGTCTGCTGAGAACGCACCCTCTTGACCTCACCCAACATTAAATTATACATGTAACCCTTACACAAGTATATTAACCCCTACACAAGTACATTAACCCCTACACAAGAACATTACCCGCTACACAAGTACATTAACCCCTACACAAGTACATCCTAGTACATCCTTATGTTAATGCACTCTCCCAAAACATTTAATTATTGTTCACTAGGACAGATTTTAATTCACTAAATAAAAAAACCTTCTCTGTATTCTGAATTATTTTTCCTTTTCGCATTGAAATAAGTTTAATTTTTTAATTAGCCTTTATTTAGCATCTTTCCAGATGTTTTCTATTTTCTTGAAGAATTTCATCTTCTTTAATTCATCACTTTTTTTCATAAATTTTTTCTCTCTTAGGTATTCTAAATAAGGTTTCGTTGGGAAACTGTTTAATGCTGCTATGGAGTGTACTATTTAAGGAATTCTCTACCTTTTCTACTACTATACCCCAGGTTCTGTCAGTTTTGCAATCATCGGTCCCAAA
Organism: Drosophila orena; assembly: GCA_005876975.1. Lineage (NCBI taxonomy): Eukaryota > Metazoa > Arthropoda > Insecta > Diptera > Drosophilidae > Drosophila > Drosophila orena. Next base: position 81,808 of record VCKV01000156.1, read on the forward strand.
CTTCTATTTACTTGACCTTGGCTTGCTGTACGCCCTAAAATAGTCTGCTTATACATTTAAAACTTAATTTTAAATTTCAAATTTCACTGAGCTGCTATTGTCCACTGGCCCATAGGGAACCAATAACTTTTACTAATTGCGTCTAACATTTCAGCCTTTCTAATATGGCCTAATTTTTCATAATATTTGTATAGCACATGCTGCTCCATTCGACTTGGTACATAAAACAATAAATTGTTGTTATTATCCTTTCTAAATATGACACCGTTTCTCATTTCAAACCATTTCCGCTCCCTATTTTCTAAAATTTTCCTAATTTCTTGTATCTTAATATCAGTCACGGTACATAAATATAGTTCGACTTAACATCTTGATTAGCTTCCTTTTATCCGCATAACTAACCTGATCCCCAATATTGTACACCATTTCTTTACCCTCCTGTTTTAACATAATTATGTGTAACATTTCGTTTTTTTAAATTTTCTATTTGCTCCCCTACACTGCTTGTATCTAAATATGTAACTAAACCGTTCTGGCCAAGCTTGTACCTAAACCGTTCTTTCCCCAACTTGAACCTAAACCGTTCATACCTAATCTTCTACATAAATAGTTATTTCCTAAACGTGTACCTAAACCGTTCTTTCCTAAAATTACCCCTAAACCGTTCTTTCCTATACTTTTACCTAAACATATACCTAAATATTTTAATCCTAAGCTTGTACCTAAAACATTCTCATATACACTTTTACTTAAACTATTATCATTCACATTTGTACCTAACACATTATCTTCTAAACTTGTACCTAAAGTATTATTTTCTAACCTTGTATCTAAACTTCCTCCTATCTTCTCAGAATTTTTCTCGGAATTGCTAATTTCCATGAATTCATTGGGAAGTGCTTTTACTTTCGCTTTTCTTTCTACCATCACCAGTTTTAATTCTTCTAAATTAATTTTTATATTGCAAGCAATTAAATTAAATCTCTACCCAGCACTATATTACACCCCATTGATTTATCAGCCACTACAATTAATTTAAAACAAATTTTTTTTTATTTCTTTAACATGAAACATAATATTTTCCCAAAGCTTTTCAATAAGCTCTTGTTTATTCCAAAATAGCTCTCTTCTTGAGGTAAATATGACTGTTTAATAAACGTAACTGGGCTTCCGGAATCTATTTGGCATTCTGTAATAATAGGCTGATTGTGATATTATTGAGCAAAAAAAAATGTAAACAATCTTATATAATTATTTTTCGCCTTCTTCTTATTTTGCGGGCACTCTGCAATTTTCTGATGCTCCGCGCCACATCCGTAAGCAATACTGTTGTGCCGTCTTCCTGCATGTCAAACAGGCGTTTGACAAGGTGTGACACCCTGGACTCCTATCCAAGCTGAAGTCCCATCTTCCCAGTTCCCACTTCGCCCTTCTCAAATCGTATACGGAAGGAAGAGTGTTCCAAGTGCGGTGCGGTTCCTCAATCAGCACGCCAAGGCCCATACGAGCCGGAGTACCTTAAGACAACGTCCTTGGACCCACTCTCTACATCCTGTTCACAGCAGACCTCCCTATCATACCCTCCCGTAACCTCACAGTAGCCACCTATGCAGACGGCACCGCGTTCCTTGTGTAGCATATTTACCCTACTAATATACTAAATGATTGGGTATAGCTCAGACCAATAACTACATAAGCACTCCAGCGCCCAAGTAATATGATCTAACGCCTATACAAAAGCCGATCGCGGAGCGTGAGAATGCTGAGCATGCACTTTACAGCTCAAGTGGTCAAGCTATACATAACATATGCATGACTTCTGAATGCATATGTATATGTATATATGTAATTAATAATACATAGATATAAGCATTGTATGTGCGGGTTAGCTGAACCCAACATCAGCACTCATTGAACATAAAAATAAAGAACCTCAAACAGAGCAGAAGCTCTTCGGTCTTTAACTACTAAAAATACACTTTTATCAACTAACATTCGTTACATGGCGACCGTGAAAATGTTCACTAGTCCAAAGTGATTGTGTGTGCTAATAAATATCGTCGACTGACCTTAGTTCGACTATAAACTAATTAAATAACTAAATAAATAACAGAACGGCTATAACAATATAAATAAAAAACAATAATTGATGTCAGAGGAGCCACAATTCTCGACGGCTGTGCCACCAAACAGAGGGACTTGCCGACCCTGAAAGAGGCCTTGGAGGAAAATTCAGCCGATGGAGCCCGCCCACTCATAACAACTGAGTACCAGGCCAGACAGGAGAAGAAGGCACACAAAAAACACAAGAGAAGTGGACAACGGGTAAAATTACTACAGCAACGGCGACTGGGAAGGAGATGACCCAGTTGGCAAGGGACGAGGCATCCCGACAACGCTTCAAAGAGCGTCTCGACGAAATAGAAAAAAAGCTTCGCAAGGGTGCGAAACAACGCAAACGGGCTGCATAAATGCAAATGCCCCAATTTGCCTAAATCTGAAGGAGAAGACCCAGTCAGCAAGGACGAGGCATCCCGAGAGCCAACCACATTTATTAACAACTAATATTTCCACGTCTCTGGTACTGAGTACATATACTCAGATGCAACATTTTTTGTGAAATGACAATAAAAATATAACAATTCTTATCTTCATAAGGTAAAAAAAAAAATTTTACTTTTATTTTACGTTTCATTGAATAAAACCATATAATGGGATGGTTTAGCGATTTTAGCGAGGCAAAAGATAATACTGCCAACGTAGTGAATAACGTCAAAACAATAGATCACAGGGACGACTTAAATTCGTTGTGGATCTTATTACTGATCATAACAATAGTGTTAGTTTTACAATTTTTGCTTAAAATTTATGTTAAGCACAATAAAATTATTAAGAATCGGTATATAGGTAGAGCAAATCATTTAGAAATTCCAATACAAGAATGGAATAAAGTGAAATAGCGAAACGTATAGACGAATTTCACTACAAGTTTGACAAATCATATAAATGCATAAATAAAGATGCAGTAAGAAAAGCAGAAACGTTGAAAAACCATATAGAGATAGTAATAGGAGAATACAATAATATAGTTACCTTAGTAAATGGCTATAAAAATAGATTCACACCTGAGCTCTGTAACAAATGTTTAAGGGTAATAAAATCCCTAAACACAAGATTAACTAATATCAGAAAAAGAAGACATATTCTGATTAACGTGCCAGAAAGTCAAAGTCAATTGGTGGAATTCGATCCCGACCAGTTCAAAGGACTAGACGACGACAGCGACGCTGAATCCAATAGTGACATTGAAACACTAGAAGGAAGCGATCGAATTGAATATAAGCCAGAAACAATAACAACTTCCGAAATGGTACAGATATAAACAGAATTTATCAGGCTAGCCACATCTCTGATACCAGAGTTTGATGGTAGGCACGAAAATTTACAAAGTTTTTTAGATGCTCTAGGTCTATTAGACACCTTAAAAGGCACCCATGAGACGACAGCGGTAAGCCTTAAAAAAACTAAACTTTTAGGCCATGCAAGGAATCTTATAAGTAATGAGCAGACAATTTCTGCAATCGGTAGAAGTTATATCTGCCCATTTCACTATTAAAACGGACCACAGACTATTAATGTATCTATTTTCTATGACTAATCCCAGTTCTAAATTAACTCGCATGCGGCTAGAGCTTGAAATTACGATAAGAAAACTTCAGATTTTGAATTAAAAATAGGAGATAAAGTTACACTAAGAAACGAAGCGGGTCATAAGTTAGATCCAGTATACTTAGGTCCTTATACGGTAGAAACCATAGAAGACAGAGATAACATTATAATTAAAGTTAAAAAGCAGAAGAAACAAAAAGTACATAAGGATAGGTTAAAAATATATAATCAATCAAATGTTTCATTTAAAAAAAAAATTTTGAAAAATTTTATTTAAGAAAAGGTCTGATCAACCCAAAAAAAAAACCGAACACAAAAAAAATATTCTTCTAAGAAAGTTAAACATAATATAAAATACAACGTAACTTAAAATACAAAAAAAATAAAAATAAAAAATAAACAAAAAAAATTTTTTTTCTGTCATTACATACAAATGCTTTAAGACAAAACCATTGCTAATAATTAAGTATATAATAAGAAACAAATCAATATCAATTCAAAAATATATATATTTTGTAACACAATATATTAACACTAAAACTAAATGACTACATGTATTACTATATTATATATGATCTAACGCCTATACATAAGCCGATCACGGAGCGTGAGAATGCTGAGCATGCACTTTGCAGCTCAAGTGGTCAAGCTATACATAACATATGCAAATTATGAAATGAATGTTGTCCCGCGACGATCCAGAGTCTTCTGTCCTCGGACGGCGGTGATTAGACGATCACGTCTGTTTGGGTCTTCTTATGAAGATTACGTTGGAGGGCTTGACTTCGCCCCCTTGTTGAGATTTACTAGCCTTGTGGCGTAGCAATGTAATTGATAATAATTTCAATTGGGTTTGCGGCTGTATGCCGGAGCAAGTAGTGGTTTATTATAACTCAAAACTAAGACTGAAGAGTTGACAATTATCGAGACTAAGTTTACCCTCACAGCAATGCATCGCGCCACCACGACAAGTCGGCAAGCCGACTCAGCATTCCTTGCAGCGTGAAGCAACACTCCGAATCAGAAGTGTCAGCTTTCCGCTGCCTGACGTTCTTGCGCGGAGCGCTGAACCCAATTCTGGCGTGTCAGCATTGTTTACGCGAAGCTACTTAGTTGCAAGAAATACATTAACAGTTGTTGACTACTCCCCCCTCAAGTGTAAGACCGTCCTCGGTCATGTTGAATGTGTCAATGGTTCGCTGTATCTCCCTGGAAGCTCGTCTTCTCCTTAGTACCAGATAAAGGGCGAAAGAGCCAATTAAGCCAACGTTTAGGGCCACACCAGCTACGAACCAGAGTCTTGGTGAACCTTCAGATTCCATGTCATCTTTAAAGTCTTTGATGGAGCGTAGGTTCTCGTTACTCATCCGGTGTAGCAGAGGGATGCTGAGCACAGGGTCGTGGCCGATGATATTAAGTAAAGGTGAACGCACAATGCCTGGCTGCTTGCTTAAGGCCTTCCGTAGGTTGACGAACTCGGAGCCGTTGATGGTTGCCGTTCGCTCAAAGGTCACCAGGTGGGTTCCCTCTATCAGTATTTCTGGGCTTCCATCGGTGCTAACGCGAGTTGATAATCACAACGCCGTCATCTACGGGAGTTACTTCTCGCAAGTGGCTGGGTTGAGTGTGGCATTGAGCAGCGATTCCTGCGTGGAGCGAGCGCGCACAAGTTTCGCGTCGAGACCGCTCGCAGAACGTGTAGTGCGTGGTATCTGTGCATCCGGTGACCGCAAAGGTGTCATGCTCGCATTCGGCCAGCGTGTCCCCGTCGAGGCGTAAGATGATGTGTTGGTGAGATACAGGGTAGACGGCGACCTTCTTGCAACTGAACTTGACTCTGGGATAGGCAATTAAAATGTGAATGCTATTTTCGGACTGGAGGACCCTGATCTTGGATGCTTCTATTAAGCTGACAATTGGGGTGTCCTGTTCTACAAGAGACTTCAAGTCGGCATGGTCAAGTCGGTGGGATTTACGATGTTTGATTTGGCCAAAGTGATAGTGAGAATTAAATTTTGAATTTCTGTAAATAGCATCCTATTTCTTGCCAGTAGAGCTTCGTATAAGTGTGGAGTGTCAACCAAGTCATTCTTACGGGCATTGATCACTTTATTGATGGTGTCAGTTAACTTGTTTATTTGTTTCTGGGTTTCGGAATTTATAGTTATCTGCCTGGAATTAGACTCTACTAGTTGAGCCTCTGTGATCTTAATCTTTAAAAGGTCCGTGGCATCGAGAGTACCCGCCACTACCTTTAAGGCTGTTCCTAGGAAATCTAAACTCCTAGCAATCCTATGATGGACTTTGAGGACGGACAACAAAGTTCTAAGATGGTCAGTATCGACCTCTAGTAACTTACGCATATGCGATTGGGGAAAAGACTCGGACAATTTTTCTGTTTCGTCTATCATAAAGGCGAATTCGGACAAGTTGCTCGAGTGCCTCAAGAGGTCACGCTGTTCAAAAACCAGCACATCACCATCTACGACAGGGATGTAGTTGGCATGCGAAAAGTCGGTGATCCGGGCATTCGCTGTTGCCAGGGTAATGAACATCATGAGGGCAAACCTGGAATTTAGATATAGGGTGAGACTCCAGCGCTTGGGCTTTCTTAAAGTAACCTACTAACTAACTGCAAGGGGAAGGCCTACTTAAGGTTGTCCTTGTGGACCACCCTCCCCTTAATAAGAACAGACGTTCCCAGGTCTGCTTGCACTTTTTGTTCCGTGCATAGTGGGGTCAGTTTATTTCCTAACCTCTTGTTGTTCTTTACAAACACGCGTTCTCCTACCTCAAACACACGGTTTTGTCGGAATGGATTGCATCTTGCCTTGATTTCTAGGCAGCGCTCGTGGGCCCCTGAGTGAACAACCTCAATTGGTCTCTCACGAGCAACTGAGTGCACGGTTTTGTTATATTCCACCGTGGCCCTCAAGATTAGCTCTACTGTGTCGTTAGTTTTTTTGTCTAACTTCAGGCATCTGGCTATTTCTGCCAAGGTGCTATGGAACCGTTCAACTTGGCCATTAGACACGCTGTGAAGCGGATGCGCATTCACGATGTCGATGCCGTAGTTGTTCTTGAGCAAAGATGTGATTGTCTCTGAGCTGAATGCGGGTTCGTTGTCGCAATAGATCGTTTTGATGTTTGGGAAAAGGTTAATGATCTGCAATAGGGGGCCTGTGATGTCCACTTTTGTTCTTGATGTAACAGGTTGCACTATTGCAAACTTAGAGAATTTGTCGACGCACGTCAGGAACAGCTTCCTGTCGGTTGAAAATATGTCGATGTGCACAATTTCGCCAGTATAACTGGGTATGGGCGTTTCCCCGAGCTCTTGCTTCTTCGGGTGTCTGTCGTACTTTGCTTGGCTGCATACCCTGCAATTAGCTACCACTTCCTTCGTCAGGCTGCCCATTTTTGGAAAATAGTAGTCTCGAAGGACTTGTTTAATATTTTCCTGCGCGGCTCTGTGCGCACGGTTGTGCTCAGCAGTGACGATTTCAAGTTGTTCGTTTTTGTCGGTTATATCCAACACGACATTCTTGCAGTGACGGAATTGAGTGGCTGGAAAGTGCGTAATGAGGTCGTGTTGGAAGTTTGCTAGTGTAGGCAAGTTGCAATGAATAGCGTTCACGACGTAGGATTAACAACTTCTTTGAGGGTTTTTAGCAGGCAACTCTTGTCAGTAAAACTGATCAAGTGGCGAGATTTGCTTCGGAACAGCACTAGGTTCCGCTTGAGCGGGAAACGTGCTGCCTCCAGAATGATCTGGTTTCTGAAGCAATTTAAAGGTTTGTCTGTGGTCTCGACCGTGTAGGTCAGGGAGAGCTCGCTGTGTATAGTTGCAGCGTCTGACTGGGGCTCATTTTGTAAGGCATTAAGATTTTGCCTGGAAAGGGCATCTGCCACGAAATTTTCCTTGCCAGGCTTATAGGAAAGCTTGGCGTTGTGTTGGTCTATATAGGATTTCCACCTCTTAATCTTAGCGTTCGTGTTCCTGTCGGTAACAGCGAACGTGAGAGGCTGGTGGTCGGTGAAAATATTGATTTCTCTGGAGCCGTATAGAAAATTCTGTAGTTTACCTAGGGCCCATACAATGGCTAGCAATTCCCTCTCATTTGTGGCATAATTTTGCTCAGCCTGTTTCAGGGTACGGGAAATCATGGTGATTGGCCTACCCTCTTGTGATAGGACTGCACCAATGCCATTTGCTGACGCATCTGTGGTGAGGTCAAAGGGCTTTTGGAAGTCGGGGTACTTGAGTATGACATCCTCTGATGCCAGAATGTTACGAAGTCTTTGAAATGCGCTGCGTTGAGTTTCATTAAACTCAACACCAATCTTCTTAGACATATGCCTACTCACAGAACCGTTTTCCCCTTTCAGGATGTCCGTTATCGGACGAGCTATGGCTGCAAAGTCTTTGATGAAGACTCTGTAGTAGCTGGCTAGACCAAGGAAGGATCTAACACTGTAGACGCTTTTGGGTTCAGGGTATTCCTGAATGGCCTTTACCTTCTCTGGATCGGACTTAGTTCCATCCTTGCTGACTATGAAGCCGAGGTACTCGACACTTTCTTTGAAGAATTTAGTCTTTTCCTTGCTCACCGTCATATTCGCCTCGATTAGACATTTCAGCACAGTATCGATGTGGCGGACGTGGTCGGACTCGTTCTCTGAGAAAATTATGACGTCATCTACATAGACGTAACATATTTTCCCGATTGGCTCTCTCAGCACATCGTCTAGGGCTCTTTGAAAGATGCTGCTTGCATTTTTCAAGCCGAACGGCAGACGGCAAAATTCGTATTTGCCGCCACTTACCGAGAAGGACGTCTTCTCACGGTCATGTTCCGCAAGGTAAATCTGGTGATACCCTGACTTTAGGTCAAGGGTAGTGAAGAATTTTGCCTTGCCAAGATTCGCTAGAATCATGGGAATACTAGGCATCGGGTAACGGTCAGGAATGGTTCGCTCGTTAAGCTTCCTAAAATCTATGACCAACCTCTTGTTCGGGTTCCCGAAGGCGTCAGTCCCCTTTTTGTCCACAACCCAGGTCGGGCTGTTATAGGGTGACCTTGATGGCCTGATAATGCCGTCTTTCAGCTATTGCTTGACCTCGTTGCTTACGAAGTCAGAAACACCCATAAAATTTGGGTAGGCTCTTGAGTACACCGGTTCATTGTCTACTGTCCGAATAGTGGCAGTGACAGCGGTGTTAAATGGAAGAGCTTCATTTGACGTGGAGAACGCTTTCTTCCTCCTTATTATTGTGTCCTTGAACTCCTTTTTAACGGACTCAGGTACAACAATACCGTTGACATCAGTGAAGTTTACATTGTGGCAGCTGACATAGTGAAGCTTTTCAGAGATGCCCTGGTATTCTAGGGTGTCCTCTGCTAGGTTCAACTTTACCCCGGCCCGTGTTAACAGATCCAGGCCTATAATAGCGTCGAACGCATTGAGAGAATCCAGAAGGAAAAATGGGGAGGTGTGCTTGAAGACTTTCATTAAGCACTTGTGTTTCATTTCAGTGGAGCCGTGTATTGAGCTCACCGAAAAAGGGCTGGCGACCGGCATTACATCTTTTAGCTCCTTTACGGGCCTAATGTAATTCTTTGCCGCGCCGGTATCGATTAACATCTTTAAGGTTCTCCCAGCCAACCGTCGTTCAATGAACGGCAACCGGGAGCGTCCCCTAAAAAATTCAATGAGTCGTCACTGGGAGCGTACTCATTCTCACTGTCGATCTCCTCGGCTGCAGCCTTTGCTGCCTTCTCATAATCCTCTTTGGGGTCTTTTGGTTTAGGAGCCTCTTGGACAACGTTATTAAGACGTTGTCGTCTCGGTCCTGTCAAGCGTTCTGAGGAATTTCTTCTCTTGGAAGCATTCGATTCATTGGGGTGGCTCTTGTTATGCTCAGTGCGCTGTCTAAACCTGGAGGACGAGTCGACCTCCATTGGCTGAGGAGCTTGCGCCTGATTGTCACTACTTGTTTGTCCGTTAACGTTATTTTTTTGACGTTTGAAGAAATGCGGGTTCCTGTCCTGTCCCTGCTCTTCCCTGTTATCTTTATTGGGTTTCCCCTGGAAACGGCTCTTGCCGCTTGCCGCTGTATGCGCTCGCTCCTCTACGGCCTTGGCGTAGGAGTTTGCGAACATGCTTCTCTCTATGCTTGCTTCTGCTTCTCTAGCCAAAGCCAGTGCAGATGGCAAGTCTTTTGGTTGGGCCGGGAAGACCACCGCTCTAAGGGACTTTTTGAGCCCTGAAATAAAAGCATGTAGGGCGTCGGCTCTAACTTCAGCGTTAAGCAGGTCAGCACCTTCTTGTTCATGCGTCATTACGATCTTGTTGGTGACAAGCGTTAGCTTTTTCTCAACTTCGTCGTGGTATTGCATTAAAGGTAGGTCATCCTGCCTAACCATTTCCAATCCTTGCCTCAAGAGGCGTAAGGATGTCTTATCCTAGTACGTGCAGTCTAATCTGGCCAAAATGGCATCGAAATTTAGCACCGTATTGTGGGATACGAGTAAGGCTCCAGCTGCGCCACGGATTTTGTTCCTTAATATGGCAACAGCTTGGTAATGGGCACTGCTGCCATTGTAGGGCTTGAAAAGGTCGTAGGCGTATATGGCCGGTTGTCTCCAGGCCACATACTCGTCTTGAGTGCCGGAGAACTCTGGTACGGACTTTATTATGTCTAAAGGTATGTCGCACCTAACATCGGGATTAACAGAAACCTTTTCATACGTTATGATTTGTGGTGCTTCCACCTGCAAACTTTGTACCCGAGCAGCTAGGGAATTTATTTGGGTCTGAAACTGAGTTTGCTGTTGCAATAATGCCTGCCTGACAGCATTGTCTACAAGAGCTTGAATTTGATTGGGGTCCATGGTGTTACCTACCGGGTTACTAACTAACGGCTGACCTACTTGTTCCTCCTCCCAGCTATCCTCACTTTCGTATTCGACCTTAATTTCTCTGTAGGCTTGTGCCCAACTCATTGGTTGTTAGTTGGCACAACACAGATACACTGTTGCCGAGCACAATTGATCGGCTAAATATATATGGCAAGAAAAAGTATGCAAAAATTATTTGTCTTGTTAAAAGTATGCAATAATATTTTAATATTAGGTATGCAACAGATTTTATTAAAATCAACGAAAATTTTATTCTGCCGAAAGTATTGCACTTTTTAGGCTGATTTTCACAACGCGCAACTATTACGTGGCCAGATACACAAATTCTTTCTTTGATAAGATTTCTTGAGTCGAGTCGAAGAAGTCAATTACAAAACTTACATGATTTCTAACTTAACTACCCTGTTAAATCAAGATGCAGTTGGGCGCCAATTATGAAATGAATGTTGTCCCGCGACGATCCAGAGTCTTCTGTCCTCGGACGGCGGTGATTAGACGATCACGTCTGTTTGGGTCTTCTTATGAAGATTACGTTGGAGGGCTTTACTTCGCCCCCTTGGTGAGATTTACTAGCCTTGTACCTCTCTTCCTTTTAATATGAGGTTCATTGACCTCAAAAAGGCGGAGAACAACAATCAAGTAAAGGGCATACCGGTTGTCTGTAGGCACAGGGTAACATGGGAGAAACCCCGTAAGCAACCGGAGCCGATACAATGCCACAGGTGCCAAGGCTATGGTCATACCAAGGCATATTGTTCTCGGCACTATATATGCAGAGAATGTGGAGACAATCACCCCACTGCAGAGTGTAAGCTGGAACAGGACGAGGCCAGATTCTGCTTTCACTGTGGCGGCCCCCATGCAGCCAACTTTAAAGGTTGCAAAAAGTACCTGCTAGAGGCTTCTAACCGTAAACACCAACGGAAGATCAATGAACCCTCTGTTTCTGGTCCTGCAAGAGGAGCACACCAACCCAGTCCACCAGCCCACATGTCTGGAAAGCCTTCATATGCGAATATTGTCAGAGGAAGTCAGCCCGTCGCCAAGCCTGCCGCTACTATCCCCCATGCAAGCGCTAACCTTGACTCCAAGCTGGAGCAGCTGTTTACTAGGCTTGACAGGATGATGTCACTAGTCGAAACGCTAATGCAACTGCTCCTGCAAACTCGCACCTTCCCTTCTGCTGCTCAAAATGGGTCCTCTTAAGGTAGCAGCTTGGAATGCCAATGGGGCCTCCTCCTCCTCCTTCTCGCCTTCATCGAGCTTCACGAAATTGACATCCTCCTGCTGTCGGAAACCCATTTCGTTTCCCGGTCCACCTTCAGAGTTCCTGGCTTTACCCTCCACACTGCCAACCACCCGGATGACAGTCAACGCGGAGGTACGGCGATCCTTATCAGTTCACTCATCTCCCATCAACCCTTCTCCACCCTGTCGGAAAATCACATCCAAGCAGCAGTTATCCAGCTGAAGGCAAGCAGGGGCTCCTTTAACATTGCCTCAGTGTACTGCCCTCCTAACCTCAGGTGGACGGAGGCTGACGTTGAGCTGATCATCGCTCAATTTGGCACAAAGTTCCTTGCGGCAGGTGATTGGAACGCAAAGCACAGATGGTGGGGGAACTACAGGATGTGCACTAGAGGCAGGGTGCTGTTCTCTGCTCTGGCGGGCGAAGGTATCGACATCGTTGCAACTGGAGAAGCTACTTGCTATCCCTTTCGAGCAGGTGCCACTCCAAGTGCCATCGATTTCGGGATCTCCAAAGGATTCAGACAGCAAGAAATCAACGTGCAAATACTGACAGAACTGTCATCTGACCATCTCCCCCTGCTGTTTGAGCTGGATGAAGACGCCCAGCTATTCAAAGGTGTCACAAAAATGCTGTCACCTACTGCAAATACTGTGGCCTTCAAGGAGCACATCGAGGCCACAGTAGATCTCAACATCCCCATTGACACCTGCAATAGTCTGGAAGCGCATGTAGATTACCTCGCAGCTACAATCGCGGAAGCAGCACGGAGGGCCACACCACCCCCACACCAAACTCGTCACACGACCGTAAGGAGGGCTCCCATCTTGAGCTTAGAGGCTAGGGAGCTGCTCTCCCACAAAAGGCGCCTCAGGAGACGGTACATCGCAACAGGAGATCCTAGCATCAAGCAGCTATACTCTAGCACCACTAACAGACTGCACCGCTTGCTAGCCAGGACCCGACGAGAAAATCTGGATACCCTGCTGAAGGGTACTGGACCGGATAACAACAGCAATTTTTCGTTATGGAGGCTCACAAGAGGAATCAAGAGACAGCCGTTGTTTCAATCACCCGTCCTGAGTCACAGTGGCCTCTGGCTCAAAACGGACGATGAAAAAGCGAGGGCATTTGCTTCGCACCTGACCTCCACCTTCATGCCCTTCAACCTAACAGATGACTCAAACCGCGTAGCCATCAATAATTTCCTGGACACTCCGACTGCACCGGCTCGCCCCATTAGACAGACCACACCGCAGGAAGTCATGATGCAGCTGAAGGCGCTGCAAATTAAGAAAACCCCTGGCTACGATGGCATCGACAACCGTGCTGCGAAGTCTCTGCCACGCAAAGGAGTCCTAGCCTTAGTAAAAATATTTAATGCCATGCTAAGGCTAGGGCACTTTCCAAGGCAATGGAAGCGTGCACGTATCATCATGATACCTAAAGCCGGAAAGCCGCCAACGCAGATCGATGCATATCGCCCAATCAGCTTGCTATCAACTTTCTCCAAAATTTTTGAAAGAATACTCTTAGCCCGTCTGATGGAACTGCCGCAAGTAGTAAACTACTTGCCTCGACACCAATTTGGTTTCAGGAAGTCCCATGGCTGCCCTGAACAAGTACATCGACTGGTAAACCAGGTGACGCATGGCTTCGAGCACAAACTCTACACGGTCGGCGTCTTTCTAGATGTGAAGCAAGCGTTTGACAAGGTGTGGCATGAGGGCCTTCTATACAAGATGAAAGCTCTCCTTCCTGCTCCCTACTATGCCATCCTGAGATCCTTCACCTCTTATCGAACGTTCGACGTAGCAGTGCGTGATGCTCGGTCCAGCCTGAAAGAGATTCACGCAGGAGTTCCACAGGGAAGTGTTCTTGGGCCCTTTCTGTACACCCTGTACACTGCCGACTTGCCATCTCCCGCCAACAACACCGAGGTTTCCCCGGCTCAGCTGCTCCTGGCCACTTACGCCGATGACACCGCCATGTTGGCGTCTCATTCACTGCAAACTGCCTCCAATGCAGTCCAGGAATGGCTGCATGCAATTAAAGAATGGACTGCCAAATGGAATGTGGCCATTAACTCCTCAAAGTCAGCCTGTGTAACTTTTTCCCTGCGGCCCGGAACTTGCACAGGTCTGACCTTCGATGGAAACCCCATCATCAATGTCACATCGCACTGCTACCTAGGAGTACATTTGGATCGGAGACTGACCTGGAGGGCCCACATCACGTCGGTCAAATTCAAGTCCCTGGCGAAGCTAAAAAAGCTCGACTGGCTCTTGCACTCTAGCAAGCTACAAATGAGCTCTAAGGCTCTTTTAATCAAAGCCATACTAGCTCCAACGTGGAGTTATGCCATCCAGGTGTGGGGAACTGCCGCCAAATCCCAGCTCAATAGGCTCCGAGTGGTCCAGTCGAGAGCTGCACGTCACGCATCTGGGCTCCCCTGGTACGTGACGAACAAGGTAATCGAAACAGATCTGAAAGTTACCCTTCTTGGGGATCAGATCAATTTTCATAGCAGCCGTTATGCCGACAGGCTGGTAGTCCACCCGAACCGACTGGCAAATATGCTTGTTAATCCCATCCGAAGGCTGAAGAGGGTACACCCCAGCGATCTCCCCACCCGGAGGATAATATAAGTTAAGTAATTAATAACTAGATAAATCTTTCCCTCTGTACTAAATTAAGAAACCACTTGGTCTCATATACTTTTTATAAGCACATTAGGTTAAGTTCAGTGGAGTTGACTGAACGATTCCTTTTGAAACCCAAATAAAAATATACCGAAAGGCAAAAAAAAAAACTAGCCTTGTGGCGTAGCAATGTAATTGATAATAATTTCAATTGGGTTTGCGGCTGTATGCCGGAGCAAGTAGTGGTTTATTATAACTCAAAACTAAGACTGAAGAGTTGACAATTATCGAGACTAAGTTTACCCTCACAGCAATGCATCGCGCCACCACGACAAGTCGGCAAGCCGACTCAGCATTCATTGCAGCGTGAAGCAACACTCCGAATCAGAAGTGTCAGCTTTCCGCTGCCTGACGTTCTTGCGCGGAGCGCTGAACCCAATTTTGGCGTGTCAGCATTGTTTACGCGAAGCTACTTAGTTGCAAGAAATACATTAACAGTTGTTGACTTGCATGCCTTTTGCATACATATGTATATGTATATATGTAATTAAGAATACATAGATATAAGCATTGTATGTGCGGGTTAGCTAAACCAAAGACACTAGAATAATAAGATGCGTAACGGCCATACATTGGTTTTGCACTATGCAGCCACTTTTTTGGTGGCGGCAATAATTGCTCTCTTCCCGCTCGCGTAAAATTGAGAGCATAAAAATCTAAAAATAGAATTCACTTGCTCGTGTGAGTGAAAACAGTAAACAAAAAAGTGTGCATGTGTGCGTAGTTGTGCTAGAAGACGATTTTCGGTCCGAAATCAATTTTGATCTAAGAAACAAATTTGAATAATGTTTTGGTCAATTTCGTTGTAATATGAGCTAATAAAATAATATTTAAAAATTGATGCCGTGACTATTATTTTTTTTTAAAAAGTTGTTTTAATATTCTTTAGTTAAAATCGCCGCTCGAATTAGCTACCATTTACATATAAATATTTTTATTATTAATTATCTGTAATAAATGTAATTTTTGGTACCCAGGGAATGGGGTCGTATATTTTATGACCTTCGAGTCGACTTGAAATAATAAATGTTAAACATTAAAATATTTCCATGTTCCCCAACTAAGCTAGTTTTCTAACTATTGCTTTTCGATATAATTTGCTCCTTTTTCTTAAATTAATTTTATTAAATGTTTGTACTATATATTTATATATTATATATATATTTATTTTTAGTAGTCACTAATTTTTCATTTATGAGATATAATGCTGAGTGAATATTTTTTTTGAAACAATTTTAATGTGTTTTTATGACTCTGACGTCAAACTTCACCAGGGGACTTTAAACGACATCTCTCTTGTGGAGGCGATCTAACAGCATTGAAATCAATATCAGCATATTTGCGACTCTCATATTTAATTAGGTTGCGATCTGCCATTGTTCCTATCCTTAGATATTTTACGCTAATATCATCTGGCGAGAAATGATCTTGGAATAAAAACAGTGATGAAGTGCTCGCCACAAAATCTTCTGTATATTGGCACTTTTCCGCCCAGTGTGGGTTGTTGCAAAAAAAGCAGACGCATCAGACGTATCGTATGGTCATCGATTATAGGAAACTTAACAAGGTGACTATAGCGGATAAATACCCCTTACCCGATATAAACGAGGTACTGGCCCAACTTGGAAATAACAAAATTTTCTCAGTTTTGGACCTTACAAGTGGGTTCCATCAAATTCCACTTAAGGAATCTACTACAGAAAAAACAGCCTTCTCCGTAAATAACGGAAAATATGAGTTTTTACGACTCCCATACGGATTGAAAAATGCGCCTTCAATATTTCAACGCGCACTCGATGATATACTTCATGAACATATTCATATGATACATTTATATTGACGATATTATTATCTTCAGTGAAGATAGTGAATCGCACACCCAAAATCTCGAAAAAATTTTCAGAACCTTGCAAGAAGCTAACATGAAATGCCAGTTAGACAAATGCGAGTTCTTCAAACCCAGAGTAGAATTCTTGGGTTTTGTCATATCAGACAAAGGCATCGAGACAAATCCGAATAAAGTGTTTGCTATCCTCAGCCTAAAACGCTGAAAGAACTACGAGCATTTCTCGGCTTAGCTAGTTATTACAGAAAATTCGTTAAATATTTCGCTAAGATGGACGTGTGTCCAAGAGAGAGTCTGCAAAGAAATTAATTGACCTTAATCAAGAAGCGTTAGAGGCATTTAACAAACTAAAGAACGTGTATCTAAAGAAGTAATACTTCAATACCCTGACTATAATAAAGAATTTCAGCTAACCACGGACGCATCCAATTACGCAATAGGGGCGGTTTTATCACAGAATGACAAGCAATTTGCTTTCTTGTCCAGATCACTTTCAACTACAGAAGAGAATTACGCAACAAACGAGAAAGAAATGCTAGCGATAATATGGGCATTCAAAAAATTCAAAAATTACCTGTACGGTAAAGCAAAGGTGAAAATTTTCACTGACCACGAGCCCTTAACTCGTTCTCTTAGTAACTAGAATGGAAACGGTAGAGTAAAAAGGTGGAAAAACTATCTCGAAGAACACAATCATTAATTACTTTACAGACCCGGTAAAGAAAATGTTGTCAAGGATCAATGAAATAAATTCGGTTACTACTCAGCATAGTTCAGAAAGTTCTGGAGAATATCTGATTCCGAGTATTGAGGTAAATGCGTTTAAAAATCAAATCTTTATAAAAATAGGGACTGACACAGACTACATTTTCAGCATACCGCATCCCACATTTCACAGACACACCATAAGCCAACCACAGTACGATAGTGAAACACTTGTTAAAATACTAAAAAAATATCTTAATCCATCAGTTATAAACGGAATCTTTACTGAAGAAAAAATAACGGGAGAAATACAGAAAATCTACCCTCAACACTTTAGAAACGTTAAATCGAGATTTACATCTTTAATTGTCAAAGACCTCGCAACAGAAGCAGAACAGACGGAAATAATCCTCCAAATTCATAATAGAGCTCATCAAAATACCCTAGAAAACAAGCAGCAACTATCAGACAAGGAAAGGAATTCTTACGCCTAAAAGATTACGCGCTATGTTCGCATCCGACTCAATTTTTGACTTAATAAAGAAACTAATCAGATGTAAATCCCTTCTAACGGATGTTTCGGGTAGGTAAGAACAGGAGCAGGCTATCAACGAGTACCATGTAAAGAGTAATCATCGGGGAATTAAACAGACCTTGAATTACCTCATATCACCGTATATGAAACAGAAGATTGCCGGGGGTGCCCTTGCCGATTGTTCATATGGATATTTATACCATAAACGGACAGACCATTCCTACATTGATTGTCAAATTTTCGAAGTTTACCAGTGCATATACAATCCCAGCTAGGAGTTGTATAAATGTGGTCAAATCCTTAAGACACTAGTTTTGTGTCGTGGGTATACCAACAAAGCTGGTGTTCGATCAGGGCACGGAATTCTCTGGCAAGATTTTTACGGATTTTTGTAACCAATATAATATTGAGACACACGTGACTTCATTCCAACAATCTTCTAGCAATTCTCAAGATTACATTCATCTCTCACTGAAATTTACAGAATAATCTTTGAAAACAGGAAGGCTGAAAAGTTGGATTGTGACCACGAAGAAATATTATGTGAGACGTTAATTACTTATAATAACACCATACATTCAGCCACGAAATTTTCGCCGTTTGAATTATTTTCGGGGAGAACGCACGTGTTCAATAAAGAAACGGACGACGATTACTTGCTAAAATTAAATGAATTTCAAAACACATTGTATCCTAGAGTCAAAGCTCAGTTACAGCAGAAGATGGACGCTAGAATTTAAAAATTAATCAAAGATAGGGCCCAACCAATCACAGTAGATTCAGAAGATATAATTTTCAGGAAAGAGAATAGAAGAAATAAACTCACACCTCGTTTTTCGAAGCATAAAGTACAAAAAGACAACAGGATCACACTAGTTTCAGCTAGAAAACAAAAACTACACAAAGCAAAAATCAGAGACAAAATTATTAAGAAACAAATCATTATTGATCTTGCAGGTTCGCTTCCATCGCAGCCCAAGACTTAAAAGTCCAGAATTTAGGAAATGATACACCCCTACTAAAGATTAACCTGGGACAAGCAAGAGTCATTCAGTCCCATAAATTCCTTATCCACAAAATTAATCTCCAGGATTTCATCGATGGTACGGTCAACTTCGAGAGACCTATTGATAAGCTTGAGAGGAACATACAGTCTGAGTATGCAATCGAAAGTTTGACAACAAAGGTGGGACAATTAAAAAACAGGGTGGAGACATTGCTGCCAAAAGAGAGACAGAAGAGGGGATTAATTAATGGATTGGGAAATGTAATTAAAATCATAACAGGGAACCTAGATGACTCAGATGGGCGCAAGATTCAAGACAGTTTAAAGACAATCTCGGAGAATCAGAAAGACCTTACACTAAATGTAAACAAGCAGGACGTGATCAATAACGACATTCTAAATAGATTCGACAACATAACGGAACAAATCAATAGGGAGCAACAGATAATAAATAACTTTTTGAATACCTATAAAAATAAAATGTTCAAGACTGTTAGCGCGGAGCACCATCTTTTACATACGATGCAATATGTATCTAGAATCAATATGAATTTAGAATCAATAAAGAATATAGAGGACAGTTTGTTATTAGCCAAACTAAAGATCATACCCACTTTTATTGTATCTGAGGAGGAAGTAGGAATAATCAGAAAGGAATTAAACGATCCGGAGTTACGGAGCTATCGGATGAATATATATTTGAAATGTTAGAGTTAGACACCTTCATGATTGAAATGAAGATACACTTTAGGATAAGAATACCTGCATTTAAGCAACACTTTTATAAATTCACACACATTATTTTACTACCCATTAATGAATTCAAGTTTTTAATTGTACCTAAGTATATGGCCTATTTTAATGCTATGGATGTCTATTATTTTTCCGAACTATGCAACAAAGTCTACAAATATTATATTTGCGAAAACACAATGTCTATCAAAGATAGCGTCAAAGCCGAATGTCTCAGTAGCATACTTACGATGGAGACGGCAAATTGTAAAGCAAAAGATATAGGTAACCAAGAAATAATAACTGAAATAGAGCCAGCACACATTTTAATATTAAATACACAAAACACAACGATTGAATCTAATTGTACCACTAAGTTATCCATAAAAGGGTCCGCTCTAGTAACGTTCAAAAATTGTAAAGTATTGATAAATCAAATTCCTTATGACAAGGAACTATCATTATATGAGGAGAAGTTAGATGCCCATATCCCAATTATAGAAAATATAAATTTCACCGAGAGTACAGAAGACATTAACTTACACAAGTTAAATTTAAGATACATCCACGCTTTAAATTCAATCATTTATTGGAAAAAATTCACAACAACAAATCTGGGAGGAGGGTGGAATTTACTGCAATACCAGAGCCAAGTTTCGTGACGACGTTGTGGCAGGAAAACCCTACTCCTTCGGACTGGGTAATAGAACAACGACATCAGCAAAGAATTAACCCACTTAAGAATAGGCAACACAGCACTTAGCAATTTCGGTTACCCGACTCACCGCGACGCAGCATTTATGGATAACACTTACACTTGTAGTATTAAGACACTATGTATTTCCTATTTACTTCTCTCAGCGGAGGTCTCATTGTGACCGCCGCTGAAATAAAGAATCAGATCAGTTTTTGTCATTAAACAAGAATCACGTCTTCTCACTCAAAAATCCTAAACTCGGAACTTCGGGCGACTAGCTACATTCTCTAAATACACAGCAAGCTACATCAAGGATTTCGCATCCTGGATCATAACTCGTGCTCGATGATATACTTCATGAACATATTGATGATATTATTATCTTTAGTGATGATAGTGAAGCACACCCAAAATCTCGAAAAAATTTTCAGAACCTTGCAAGAAGCTAACATGAAATGCCAGTTATACAAATGCGAGTTCTTCAAACCCAGAGTAGAATTCTTGGGTTTTGTCATATCAGACAAAGGCATCGAGACAAATCCGAATAAAGTGTTTGCTATCCTCAGCCTAAAACGCTGAAAGAACTACGAGCATTTCTCGGCTTAGCTAGTTATTACAGAAAATTCGTTAAATATTTCGCTAAGATGGACGAGTGTCCAAGAGAGAGTCTGCAAAGAAATTAATTGACCTTAATCAAGAAGCGTTAGAGGCATTTAACAAACTAAAGAACGCACGTGTATCTAAAGAAGTAATACTACAATACCCTGACTATAATAAAGAATTTTAGCTAACCACGGACGCATCTAATTACGCAATAGGGGCGGTTTTATCACAGAATGACAAGCAATTCGCTTTCTTGTCCAGATCACTTTCAACTACAGAAGAGAATTACGCAACAAACGAGAAAGAAATGCTAGCGATAATATGGGCATTCAAAAAATTCAAAAATTACCTGTACGGTAAAGCAAAGGTGAAAATTTTCACTGACCACGAGCCCTTAACTCGTTCTCTTAGTAACTAGAATGGAAACGGTAGAGTTAAAAGGTGGAAAAACTATCTCGAAGAACACAATCATTAATTACTTTACAGACCCGGTAAAGAAAATGTTGTCAAGGATCAATGAAATAAATTCGCTTGCTACTCAGCATAGTTCAGAAAGTTCTGGAGAATATCTGATTCCGAGTATTGAGGTACCTATAAATGCGTTTAAAAATCAAATCTTTATAAAAATAGGGACTGACACAGACTACATTTTCAGCATACCGCATCCCACATTTCACAGACACACCATAAGCCAACCAGAGTACGATAGTGAAACACTTGTTAAAATACTAAAAAAATATCTTAATCCATCAGTTATAAACGGAATCTTTACTGAAGAAAAAATAACGGGAGAAATACAGAAAATCTACCCTCAACACTTTAGAAACGTTAAATCGAGATTTACATCTTTAATTGTCAAAGACCTCGCAACAGAAGCAGAACAGAAGGAAATAATCCTCCAAATTCATAATAGAGCTCATCGAAATACCCTAGAAAACAAGCAGCAACTATAAGACAAATTTTACATTCCCAAGATGAAACAGAAAATAGCGGCTCTAATAAAACAGTGCAGAGTTTGTAAAGAAGAAAAATATGATAGACATCCCACTAATCCCGAAATATCTAAAGCACCTATCCCTGAATATCCAGGACAGATAATACATATAGATATCTATTCGACGGAAAAGAAATTAGTTCTAACTGCCATAGATAAGTTTTCCAAACTTGCACAGGGCAAAATAATAAAATCAAAAGCCATCGAAAATATTAAAAAACCATTGCATGATATTTTATTCTATTATGGTGTGCACAGTACGTTGTAATGGATAACGAAAAATCCCTTAATTCCGCTACAATAACTTTTATACTCAGAGACCAGTTAGGTAATGGACAGGTCGAGAGATTTCACTCGACCTTATCAGAAATTATGCTCTGCCTAAAAACTAAACATCATTTGAAGAATTAATTGATAGAGCTATCTACGAATACAATTATACCGTTCACTCAGTGACGCGAAAAAGAAAGAATAAGACAAGGAAAGAAATAAAAAGCTATTTACCAGGACAAGAAATTTTCGTAAAAAAGAATACAAGGCTAGGCTCTAAGCTAACTGCTATATTTCAAAAAGAAACAGTAAAAGATTATAGGAACAGGTTATAATCAATAGGCAGCTTGAGCAAAGACTTAATAAACTAACAAAAATAACAAACGATCTTACAAATTCAATAAAAAAGGACAGTTTCCTAAGTAATGTAATAGCGATAAGCTTACAAAACCAGGCTAGGCTTATAAAGGAAGAAATCAATAATATTAAATATGCAGCACAATGGGAAAGATTGAACATAGTAAATACATTGCTTTTAAGTAAAGAAGAGTTAAAACAAGTTGATGAAATATTAAAATTTGGTAAATTGTCACAATTGTCAATTGAAGAGATGCTGGAATTTTCAGATGTATCGATTTTCCATAATAAAACTACACTCATTTATATTGTAAAAGTACCCAAAATTGAAGAATTAAATTATCAGAACGTATTTCTAAAACCTGTTGTAAAAAAAAATGTCATAGTGCATCTAAACGAAAATGAAATTTTCCTTTTTGATAAAGAACTATACGGAATACAAAAAGATTGTACAACATTGTAATATGAAAATATGTAATAAGAAAAAAATTCTTAATTTAAGTAAAACAGATTGTATCCCCAAACTAATTCAGGGCAAGAAAGCAGCATGCAACTTTAGCAACGCTGACCATATAAACAAGATAGAAAGAGTTGGCGCCGGCATAATAATACTTAACAATTTCAACGGAACAGTCACTTGGAAAGACACCAATACCCAGTTAGTGGGCACATACTTAATTCATTTCTCAACCGACACTGTGTTTGTAAATGACAAGCAGTTTGAAAATATAGAAGTAACTGTAATGAAACCGGGAACCCCGATCATCCAAATAACGCCAGCAGAAGTTGAACGTCTAAAAATTCTATCACTTGAAGCACTAGAGGCACTCCACATCAACAACACTGAACATCTAAAGCACCTAAATGTTCAAACCACAATAAATCGGGTCACCCTCATCTCGCTATTTGGAATGGTTTTATTAATCAGTTGGATATTTCACGCCTACGGTCGAAAAAAGAAGAATATTATACTATATATGACCTCTAGTTCGCAGATCAAGGACCTTGACCAAGGGAATAAACCAAAGGAGGTACAACCTCCGTCGCCGCTACAACTGTTGCCGATCGTACATCTAAATAAAGAACACCGAAATTACTTTGAAGTGTTTAATTTATAAAGTATTAACTTATATGCCTTCTGCATACATATGTATATGTATATATATTAAGAATACATAGATATAAGCATAAAAATAAAGAACCTCAACCAGAGCAGAAGCTCTTCGCTCTTTATCAACAAAAATACATTTTTATCAACTAATATTCGTTACACTTGCCAACGCAACAAACCCACAAGAAGCATCAACCATCATCCAGAGACACCTGGATGCACTGGATCCATGGCTGAAACGTTGGAACATTGTGGTGAACGCGGAGATATCCTCCTACACAACATTTTCGCTACGCAGAGGAGAATGTCCCACCACTGCAGCGCTTCCATACGCAAGAAGACTAGAGAACCACCCCAACAACAAACTTCTGGACAACAGCCAATCTCGTAGCCGTCTGGAGAGAACGCGCCCTCTTAACCTCACCCAACATTAAATTATAAATTTAACCCCTACACAAGTACGTGTGTTGCCAGCAACGCCGACCGATCCACAGGTTGCCAGTGGCGGAGATTTGCGGCAGCAGGGACGTACAATTCCAAAACTCACCTTCACAATGTTATTTTCATAATCCTATATATTACAAAATAAATTATGGAGGCTTGTGGCAGACTTCATTCTGCTCCCGCTTGTCCACCAGTAAAGTTGAAAAAAAGAACATTTACGCAGTTACATACTGTTACCCAAAACTCAACCCCAACATTGTACATCTCAAAATGAGAAAAATTGTACCTAAATTTTGGTTTAAAAGTAATCACAGGCAAAATAACTTAAGGATGCGGAACAGAATTCAATCTGTCTCCGTACTTTCTTTTTTTTACTTACTTACTTTTTTTACGTAATTTCTACCGATATTCAAGAAAATAAAGAAATTTCTCATTCGCACTTCCACTAGCTGAGTAGACGGTATCTGATAGTCGGGGAACACGACTATAGCATTCTACCTTCTTTTACTTATTATTAAAGTCTAAAATTAATATATTAACTATTATAATGTACAGTATGTACAGTATGTGTACAGAATGTAAGTTATGTAAGTGATCTGGGGATAGAAACCAAAAAACAAATAATTAAAGACGTGCTAAATCTTCATTAAAACAAAGGCAATGACTTGTAGCATATCACGAGTAAACAAAATACCAGGGTATTCTGTGGTGACCAGCTGATGGACGTTACGAGTTAGCACAGCAGAGTTACCTGGTCTGCTAATTTGGGGACGATGGGGGGGTTATTATAAGGAAGTACTGTTCGTAAATGCTGGCTTTGCGTACATAAACATTACTTGATTTCGCGTGATAATAGAGATAGAAACTAGAAACTGATAGAAACTAAATTTTATTTAATTTAAATTTAAAAATAATTACTCTAGTTCTTACGCTTTAATTTCATTTACTTTCATTTTAATATACTAAATCTAAGAAAATCATGAGAATGGCATAATAATAATAATATAATAATATAGTTTAGATATTCAAAGTATAGTCATAATAAGTATATACGTAGGAAGGGTATATAAAAAGGTAAACATTATTAGGCGCGGACAAAAGTGGTGGTCGTCGCAGAAGTTTGCATCTTTGTTTTGATTATTTTTCTTCTTACATATTTTTGGATGCGCAGGCGCAATTCAGCTTTACTTTTTCATTATTTAATTTCAGCTCAATTTTATGGTCAAAACACAATTAAATAAAAGAGTTGGAAAACTTACCGCTCCATTTCCAGACGGTCGAGAGCACTTTCGGCGATTTGGCTGAAAAGGGGGGTTATGATCGAAGATGTACACATTATATTTTGTGAGGTTATGGGTTAACTGGTGATCTTCTCGCACTTTCACAATTCACATTCAAATTGTTGGCTTGCTGAAACTTCCTACTGGCTCATAGGCCCAAAAAGAAGGCTGCCTAGATTGCGCTCATCTAGTGGGCTTACGAAACGTAGAGAAGGGCTCGTTTTTGGGCGTACGGCCTCCTCTCTGCGCCTCTGCAATAGCCAAGAAAATTGACGAGGTTGGCCTGTGCAAAATATTCTTTTATTATCACTGTTCTGCAGATTGGTCACTATATTTACCTACTTCAATATAACGAAGATGATGCAACTGACAGATATAAGGTCTTGCCCAGGCCAATGTAGGGTTAGGATCACCTTGATTAGCTTGAGAATCTACGTTGTGGTCTGGATGGTTGGGAATCGAATAGATCGAGCTAAGGGTCTAGATCTAGCTTATGGCCCTTATTTCCTCTGCCACGAGGTTTTTCCTTGTCATTGTGACACTGACACTGGAATACTGGTATCATCCGTGTGAGGGAGCGAAACTATGCTATCCTAACTAATCTAGTATTTATTAAGATAGCTAAAAAAATCTCTGTTTCACAATTATTTATAAATTTTTTTATGTATTTATTTATACTATAAATATAGTTTAAGCGTATAGTTAATATTTATTATACGCCTATAAATCATTTCATTGGTTTTTATACGATTTTTTTTTATAACAAACTTTCTATTTATTTGTGATCCAAAAGGAATCGTTCAGTCAACTCCTCTGAACTTAACCTAATGAGTATATAAAGGGTATATGAGACCAAGTGGTTACTTAATTATTATGTACATAAGGAAAAGTATATTATATTATCCTTCGGGTAGGGAAATCGCTGGGGTGTACCCTCTTCAGCCTTCGGAGGGAGATGGGGTTAACTAGCATATTTGCCAGTCGGTTCGGGTGGACCACAAGCCTGTGGTCCAAGCTGCTATGGAAATTGATCTGATCCCCAAGAAGGGTAACTTTCAGATCTCTTTCGATGACCTTGTTCGTCACATACCAGGGGAGCCCAGATGCGTGACGTGCAGCTCCTGACTGGACCACTCGGAGCTTATTGAGCTGGGATTTGGCGGCAGTTCCCCATACCTGGATGGCATAACGCCACGTTGGAGCTAGTATGGCTTTGATTAAAAGAGCCTTAGAGCTCATTTGTAACTTGCTGGAGTGGAAGAGCCAGTCGAGCTTTTTTTAGCTTCGCCAGGGATTTAAATTTGACCGACTTGATGTGGGCCCTCCAGGTCAGTCTCCGATCCAGATGTACTCCTAGGTAGCAGTGCGATGTGACATTGCTGATGGGGTTTCCATCGAAAGTCAAGTTTCGGGCCGCAGGGAAAAAGTTCCACAGGCTGACTTTGAGGAGTTAATGGCCACATTCCATTTGGCAGTCCATTCTTCAATTGCATGTAGCCATTCCTGGACTGCATTGGAGGCAGTTTGGCGGTGTCATCGGCATAAGTAACTTCGGTCTTGTTGGCGGGAGATTGCAAGTCGGCAGTGTACAGGGTGTACAGGAAGGGCCCAAGAACACTTCCCTGTGAAACTCCTGCGTGAATCTCTTCCAGGCTGGACCGAGCATCACGCACTTCAACGTCGAACGTCCGATAAGAGATGAAGGATCGCAGGATGGCATAGTAGGGAGCAGGAAGGAGAGCTTTCATCTTGAATAGAAGGCCCTCATGCCACACCCTGTCAAACGCTTGCTTCACGTCTAGAAAGACGCCGACCATGTACAGTCTGTGCTCGAAGCCATGCGTCACCTGGTTTACCAGTCGATGTACTTGTTCAGGGCAGCCATGGGACTTCCTGAAACCAAATTGGTGTCGAGGTAAGTGATTCACTACTTGCGGCAGTTCCATCAGGCGGGCAGGAGTATTCTCTCAAAAATCTTGGAGAAAGTTGATAGCAAGCTGATTGGGCGATATGCATCGATCTGCGTTGGCGGCTTTCCGGCTTTAGATATCATGATGATACGTGCACGCTTCCATTGCATTAAAAATTTTTACTAAGGCTAGGACTCCATTGCGTGGCAGAGACTTCACAGCACGGTTGTCGATGCCATCGTAGCCAGGGGTTTTCTTAATTTGCAGCGTCTTCAGCTGCATTATGACTTTCTGCTGTGTGGTAAGTCTAACGGGGCGAGCCGGTGCAGTCAGAGTGTCCAGGAAATTATTGATGGCTACGCGGTTTGAGTCATCTGTTAGGTTGAAGGGCTTGAAGGTGGAGGTCAGGTGCGAAGCAAATGCCCTAGCTTTTTCATCGTCCGTCTTAAGTCAGAGGCCTCTGTGACTCAGGACGGGTGATTGAAACAACGGCTGTCTCTTGATTCCTCTTGTGAACCTCCATAACGAAAAATTGCTGTTGTTATCTGGGCCAGTACCCTCCAGCAGGGTATCCAGATTTTCTCGTCGGGTCCTGGCTAGCAAACGGTGCAGTCTGTTAGTGGTGCTAGAGTATAACTGCTTGATGCTAGGATCTCCTGTAGCGATGTACCGTCTCCTGAGGCGCCTTTCGTAAGAGAGCAGCTCCCTAGCCTCCAAGCTCAAGATGGGAGCCCTCCTTGCGGTCGTGTCACGAGCTTGGTGTGGGGGTGGTGTGGCCCTCCGTGCTGCTTCCGC
The DNA here is from genome assembly GCA_005876975.1 of Drosophila orena. NCBI lineage: Eukaryota > Metazoa > Arthropoda > Insecta > Diptera > Drosophilidae > Drosophila > Drosophila orena. The sequence continues at coordinate 109,636 of VCKV01000156.1, forward strand.
GATTGTAGCTGCGAGGTAATTTACATACGCTTCCAGACTATTGCAGGTGTCAATGGGGATGTTGAGATCTACTGTGGTCTCGATGTGCTCCTTGAAGGGCACAGTATTTGCAGTAGGTGACAGCATTTTTGTGACACCTTTGAATAGCTGGGCGTCTTCATCCAGCTCAAACAGCAGGGGGAGATGGTCAGATGACAGTTCTGTCAGTATTTGCACGTTGATTTCTTGCTGTCTGAATCCTTTGGAGATCCCGAAATCGATGGCACTTGGAGTGGCACTTGCTCGAAAGGGATAGCAAGTAGCTTCTCCAGTTACAACGATGTCGATACCTTCGCCCACCAGAGCAGAGAACAGCACCATGCCTCTAGTGCACATCCTGTAGTTTCCCCACCATCTGTGCTTTGCGTTCCAATCACCTGCCGCAAGGAACTTTGTGCCAAATTGAGCGATGATCAGCTCAACGTCAGCCTCCGTCCACCTGAGGTTAGGAGAGCAGTATACTGAGGCAATGTTAAAGGTACCCCTGCTTGCCGTCAGCTGGATAACTGCTGCCTGGATGTGATTTTTCGACAAGGTGGAGAAGGGTTGATGGGAGATGAGTGATCTGTGATCTCTCCCATGTTACCCTGTGCTTGCAGACAACCGGTATGCCCTTTACTTGATTGTTGTTCTCCGCCTTTTTGAGGTCAATGAACCTCATATTAAGAGGAAGAGAGGTTGCCTTGTTGCGCGGGGTATAAATCCGTACAACGTTATGTCCTTCGTTCTGGAGGGTTGCGATGATATCCTCCGATGGGACTCCGTGGTGAAAATTGAGCATGACTATTTTGTAGGGTTGGTCCTCCGGTAGCTGATGGTGATGAAATAGGGATCCTTTGTCGAGAAAGTGCCTGGCCACCAGCCTGTAGCTATCGGGGGTGTTGCACTGAATAGCGCAGTTTCCCGAATTTAGGGCCTTGATTGTATAGGAGTCTCCCACAAGCGCGTCCAGCTCGCTGCGAAATGCTGTGAAGTTCACCACATTGGGAAACATCATTCTAGGCACCTTAGAGTGACGGCTTGATTTCGGGGCGGCTGGTACAGTTTGGTGAGCACCTTTCAACTGTTGTTTTGGTCCTGCCTTCCTTGCGGCACGGTTGTGGACGGTATTTGAGGAGCATGGCTCATCGTCGTCACTTGAAGATACATCGCTCAGAACCATATCTTCCTCGTCGCTTAGGGCTTGGAAGCGATTGGCAGAGATTTTTGCCGGCTTATCAGATGCCACCTTTTTTACCATTTTAGGGGAGAGGACTGCGCCTGCTCTCTTTTTGATTCCTCCATTTCTTGATCTAAAGGAAACATCCTGCCAGCCAGTGGCAGATTGTGGCTTCGCGATTGAGCTGACAGATGCACTGTTGTGAGTTGAGGAGTTTGAAATACTGGTAGTAGCGAAGGCTTGATCTTCACTTTGCCAGCTCTTCTTCATTTGCTCCCGTATCTCTTTTGGGCCCGCGCCAGCAATTAGCTTTATCGACTCATAACCGTTATACACTTTCAAAAATGCTTAGTGACGACTCGAACCAGCAAGAATCTTAAAGTTCTAGCGGCAGAGTATCTAAGACACGATCCAGATGGAGCTTAGAGAACACGCCTTGTAAGTAGTAGTGTACCGTGGACACGAACCAGCCAGGGCTTAAAGGTCTTACAGCTTAAAGATCTCACAGCTGATCGCCTCGTGTAGTTTTTCAGTGAGGCCCGAGCCACCTCACCAAATAAAGAAAAACGACGCTGGCTAATAAAAGTCGCCACACTTTCACTTGCCAACACTTAATTTGATTATGTTATCGTTTATTACATGTTGTGCCACAGTTGTGGACTTGTCCGTAAGTTTGTTAAACAAAACTGTATCACTGTACAAAAAACGCGTCCGTCTCCGGGGAGTGTTGCCACTGAACTAGCAGCCGGCTACTCGACGGGGTTGTGTCTTTTCGTATAGGATCCAATATTATCAGCGACAAGAGCTCCACAGACTAGTCCAGGAGGAAAAGTATGTAACAAGCAGAAGGCAACGTTTCCGACCATATAAAGTAAATAACATCTTGATCAGGATCAATAGCCGAGTCGATCTGGCCATGTCCGCCTGTACGTCTGTCCGTATGAACGTCTCGATAAAATGTTGAGACTAAGCATTCAGCTTCCAGAGACATAGACGCAGCGCAAGTTTATTTCCAAACCGCCCAAATCTATCACGCTCATAATTTTGAAAAATGTGTTTTTTTTTTCATTTTTAAATATGTCTTTAACCTTTCTATAGATTTACCAAAAAACTTTTTCCCACAAACCGACCAAGACTGTCAAAACCACACTTTTGAAAAATGTGATATTTTTGCATTTTTTTTATATATTTTGTACATTTTTATAGATTTACCAAAAAACTTTTGCACACGCCCACTCTAACGCCCACACTATTACAAATTTTGTAAGGTATTTTTCATTTTATTATTATTTTTCCACTTTCATTTAACAATTACGTAATTAAAATTAATAAAACTGAAAAGATGCTAATCTGCTCGCGGATAAACGAAATTCTGTTGATCTAAGCATCTTTGATCTGCTGTGAACTCTTCGTGTGCTAAAAATAGCACACTTACTTTTCGGACGCTGTCTCGTGCAGTGTCGTCAGCTGGACTACAACACCAAAATATAACTGTATTGTTATATTACCCTATTTACCCGTCACTCCGCGCGCAGCCGCACAAGAGGGGTAATAAGCAACGCGAATAACAGAAAAAATGGACTGGAATTATAAATGTAAAATGGATATGAACAACCAAACTTCTAACTCTCAGCTTAGTAATAAGCGGATTGATTATGAAGAAATGCGACAAGCGCTCCTACAAAACCCCCCCACCAATATCACGCTTAAGAGGGAAATTAAACCTTGAAAGCGGGGTACACGCTTGGTGCGGCGGATATTTGTAAGCGGTCTCATTGTTGAAGGTCTTTTGCATGAAATTTACCTATGTAACGAAATTGCAGATCCTCAACATCATAGTTACTATTACCAAGTTTTCTTTTGATGCGAGATTTTAAAAACGCGGGCGCAAGCTTTGCATTAAACCTTTTGCAAAGTTGCTTTGTGCGAAATTCCTCCTATAAACTTCTTGACCAGTGTCAAAAGATACCTGGCGACTTCGAAGATTGTACACATTTTCGTTTTGCTGGTGCTGCTTTCTCATCGTCACCATTGCTTTGTTTCGTTCTAAATCAAAGCTATCATCTCTCTGAAAACACATTGAGCGGTCCTCGAGCAAATTCAGGTTTCGTAAAAGCTTAAATGTGGAACCATTTGTAACCATATGTTGGCCAAATGTCAGCCGATAGGGCGTGGCATTGACTGCAGTATGCCCACTAGAACGAAGCGAACAACAAATTTTACTCAATTGCTCGTCCCAGTTAGTTTGACACGGATGTATATATGATTTAACAGCAGCAATCACTGACCTATTAACTCTTTCAGAGGCGTTTTCCAGAGGTGCATAAATAGCCGTATATGAGTGACGTACATGGTACTTGTTTAAAAGATTATTAAAAGCGTGTGACTGATACTTCAGTGAGAAGCTAAAGGGTGATCATGGGCTATCTACAAAACAGTTGGAACTAATCTTTTTGGAATCCAAATCTTCCATGCCATATCATGTGCAATTCTATCGCCAGTGGCGTGCTCCATTCTGCGATACAAGAAACCGTCTATGAGCTTAACATCCGGAAGATGGGATTGATTCTGCTGGACTTTGTTCTTTAATTCCTTTAATCCTTGCTTTTAAAATGATCTGACTGAAGATCAATAAAATGGTCTACCTCTAAGGCTGATAAATCTTCTGTGAATGTCCTAGAGAGACTATCCGGAACAATATTTTGGCTGCCTTTTCTATGTTTTAATTCGAAGCTATAGCCTTGAAGCTTAAGAGCCCACCTGGCCAACCGGCTGCTTAAGTCCGTCTGAGACATTAGCCATTTCAGAGACGTATGGTCGATGACTACTGTAAACTGATGTCCTTCAACGTATGCTCGAAACTTCTTGATAGACATTATGGCTGCCAAGAATTCTTTCTCCGTAACAGAATAGCTTCTTTGGCATTGATTCAGCTTTCGGGACATAAATGCAATCGGCACTTCGTCTCCGTCAGCATTTAACTGGACTAATACACCACCGATTCCAGTGTCACTGTCGTCGCAATGTATAAAGAAAGGATCATCAAAATTTGGGCTGTGTAAGACTAGTGCTTCACACATATGCTTCTTTAGAGCAAACTTTCTCTTTTGTCGAAGAGAATCAGTTAAAGGTGAAGCAATAGTTGCATTATTTCTTATAAATTTGTGGTACCATCCAGTCATACCCAAAAATCGACGTAGCTGTTTTACTGATCGTGGTTCCGGAAATCCGACAATGGCAGTTAATTTATCTGGATCTGTGGCGATTGTTCTATGTCCTACCACATGGCCCATTTCTCACATTTATTGTGAGACCAGCATTTGAAATCTGCGTCGAAAGTTCTCTTAATGTTTCGAGATGCTACTCGAAGGAATCCGATACTATTAGTAGATCGTCTAAATAAACAAAGACTTCTCTTTTCAAACTTGCCGGAACTATTTTGTCCATTAACTTGGACATGGTCTGCGACGCATTGCAGAGCCCAAAAGGCATAACCGTATATTGATAGAGAGGACGGCCAGGAACGGTAAAAGTAGTTTTATCTCTTGATTTTGGATCGAGAGGAATTTGCAAAAACGCATCTTTCAAGTCTAAGCTTGAGATGAATTCGGCCTTTGGCAAACGGCTTAGAAATCCGTCGATAAACGGCATCGGATAGGCGTCTTTAACAGTTACTGCATTCACCTTTCTACTATCCAAACAAACTTTTCCTGGTTTACGTACAAGTACCACAGGGGAAGACCACGCTCTGTTAGATTCCCCAATCACTCCTAATGATAACATACGGTCTATCTCTATCTTTTCTCTATAGCCGTAGATACTGGGAAGTGTACTGCAACATCGATGCTATGCGAGAGAACAGAAGTGCGCCCTAATCCATTTTCAAATTTCTTTTAGAAATTTTCGCTGCTCGGTAGTTAACGGTCGCAATAATGGATCATCTAAAGCTGATACCTCAAGATTTGATATACAGGAGGGAAGCAAATCAAAACTGACCCAAAAGTCATTTCCAAATAAAGATTTTGAGATAGGGTTAACTTGCATACTATTTCCTGACTCTTTCCATCAGCTGTTCTTACTGCACATCGAAAAGGCTTAAACGACTCCTGTTTACTTATCAATTCCTTAGCCAAGGATCCGCCTACGCAACTAATTGATGCTCTTGTGTCAAGAAAGCCGCTATAAGTTCTGTTTAGAATAGACACCTTTGCGTGTGGCCTAACATCCAGAGGATTTTCAATGATCGCCGAGAGTAGCTTTGCTCGCTCTTTACTACGCTTTTTGAAATAGACTCGACGGCGGGTTTCTGATCGGGATCGTTTAGGTCCTAAACTCACATCTAAAATATTCTGGTTATTATCTTTCATAAGATTTTCGACTTTTTTATGTATTGGTACGTCCGGTAAATTAAAAATTCTACTTATATGATCATTATCCTTTATTGGTCCAGTTTCGGTTCGCTCGACGAGTATTTTTGGCGAGCACTGCCTACTGGTGCTCGAGATCCCCAGTTTTTTTTGGGTCTGACATTTTCTACAAGTCGGTCTATAAGTGTCTGGCTTTCCGCATCCATAGCAGAAAATTCGTATTTCACAAGTACAATCATGGTATCTATGTCCTGCAACACCACAATTCCAGCATAGCAACTCAATTGCCGCTAGTTCTTGGATCTCATGGTCTTCATTGGGAGGCTCATCCTCAAACTGAATTTCGTTCACCTGTCTTTTCTGAGGTCGGTTGAAGGAACTTTGTGGTTTAGCAACATGCTGCTTAAAAATCTCGTGCCTCCGCGCTGCTTGACGTAGGTCAGCTACACTGTTGATTGACACGTGCAGCAGCTCATGCTGTATTTCTGTTAATAAATTTGATCTCAAAACCCATAACATGTATGAGTCTGACATTGCAGCTATTACCTGATAATATTCGTCAAAAGACTGATTGGGTTTTTGTTTGCGTTGATCAATCGTGTCTTGAATATCTCTATCTTACGCGCATCTTTGAACTGTGTTCTCATAGCCGCGCACAAATCTTTCCAAATTATGATTTGCACACTTTTGTGGTACCTCCAAAACCATTCGGCTGCACCCCCTTCAAACAGGTTGCTTGAATATCGGGCTAGCAAATCAAAATCTCCTTCCAACGTCTGTATTGTCAAGGCTTCAGCGCGATAAATAAAGTCATCGACTGATAAGAAACCTTTACCTGTATATCGCAACTTCCAATTTGTCATAATTTGGCTAATACGGTCTGGCCTTAATTCGGATGTATACGACTGGTAACTAAATGGTGAGTTCCTAGTTTCTTGTCGATTCGGTGAATTAGCTGTATTATCTTGGTTTCTTTCATTTCTTGACCTGGTTGGTACACGGTTTTGCGAAGACATTCTTTGGAAACCTGACTCGATTGCCCCTCTGACATTAGTTCTACTTGTCTTCTTGAAGCGGTTCCCAATGCATTTGTTATTGCCTGCACTAATTTGCTTATATTTGGTTCTTCTTCCTGCGAATCCATTGCCGAGATATTTGCGTCTGTATCCCTGCCTTGATTTCGGGAACCTTATGCTTGATCTATCTGGCTATTATCTAGTGAATCACTTGTTTCGATTGGAGCTGGGCAAACGGGAAACACTTTACGGCTTATTGTGTTAAAACATCCAAGTGAAAAGTATGATCTCAGTTTGTCGTTAGCAGCTGTGTTGTTTACTCAATGGGACTTGTACAGTATTGCTCTTTCTCCTTCCTATATAATTTCTGGACTGCGTTCTAAAGGCATGGTTTTAGATTAAATAATTTTATAACAAAATAAATAAATAATAATTTTCCAAAAAAAATGTACTTCAAAAATATAATATAAATATTACCAGGGTCCATGCTTACGAAAAGGCATCAAAATTCTTTAGTTATAAACGAGACAAAGAAATTGTTTTGAATTTGTATAGATATCTGTCGTAGTTTTATACCATGACTGAGTTTCATATACATTTCCAAAAACAATGTCTAAGGTGAAAAAAAAGGAAAACAAAAACAATTAATCTAGCTAGGCTCGGTAATTATATTGAAATTATCCGTCATTCAATAGCTAAATACATAAAAGGGTATCACTGTCGAGTACACTTAGCAGAGGGAGAGGCTTTCACTGAGTCAAGACACTCTATAATCAACCAATGCAAAATATCTCGACCGAAATACAAGTGCCCTAGCATCTTTATTGCTTGAAGCGTGGTTATCTGAAACTCGTTCGCTAATCTAAACACTGGAATACTAGGTTTGAATAAGTTTACTTTGTCTGATCCAGGGCTTTAAAATTCGCTACTAGGATTCTTTATCAACTTTATCAAATTTTAGATAAGAGTTTTTACGAGAGGGAAAGAAGGCCTAAACTTGAAAATTATTCAAGTTGTTAGATGGAAATGGCCAATAGGCATGGGTAAATCGACTTGCCGATTTCATGCCCGAACGTTGGGCGCCACAAATAATATTTCTTGTAGCATATCACGAGTAAACAAAATACCAGGGTATTCTGTGGTGACCAGCTGATGGACGTTACGAGTTAGCACAGCACGCGTTGCTACCTGGTCTGCTCATTTCGGGGCGATGGGGGGTCATTATAAAGAAGTACTTTCTCGATTTGAAGTGAAGCGATTTCTCGCCGTTGCTAACGCAAACAGAGCTCGTCGCAGACTAATTTCAATTTATTTTTCCCAATTTTGGGTTATGTTAAAGCTCTGTGAGGTTATTGGTTAACTGGTGATCTTCTCGCACTTTCACAATTCACATTTTGCTGTCTTGATGCGGCTTTCTGGGGTTAATTCAGCGTCGAATCTAGCTTGTAGAAGCTTCTCCTACTGGCTCATAGATTCAAATTGTTGGCTTGCTGAAACTTTTCCTACTGGCTCAAAGACCCAAAAAGAAGGCTGCCTAGATTGCGCTCATCTAGTGGGCTTACGAAACGTAGAGAAGGGCTCGTTTTTGGGCGTACGGCCTCCTCTCTGCGCCTCCGAAGCTTTTCGGGGGTGCACAATGATAATTTTGGCGGATGCAATAGCCAAGAAAATTGACGAGGTTGGCCTGTGCAAAATATTCTTTTATTATCACTGGAATACTGGTATCATCCCTGTGAGGGAGCGAAACTATACTATCCTAACTAATCTAGTATTTATTAAGATAGCTAAAAAAATCTCTGTTTCACAATTATTTATAAATTTTTTTATGTATTTATTTATACTATAAATATAGTTTAAGCGTATAGTTAATATTTATTATACGCCTATAAATCATTTCATTGGTTTTTATACGATTTTTTTTTATAACAAACTTTCTATTTATTTGTGATCCAAAAGGAATCGTTCAGTCAACTCCTCTGAACTTAACCTAATGAGTATATAAAGGGTATATGAGACCAAGTGGTTACTTAATTATTATGTACATAAGGAAAAGTATATTATATTATCCTTCGGGTGGGGAAATCGCTGGGGTGTACCCTCTTCAGCCTTCGGAGGGAGATGGGGTTAACTAGCATATTTGCCAGTCGGTTCGGGTGGACCACAAGCCTGTCGGCATAACGGCTGCTATGGAAATTGATCTGATCCCCAAGAAGGGTAACTTTCAGATCTCTTTCGATGACCTTGTTCGTCACATACCAGGGGAGCCCAGATGCGTGACGTGCAGCTCCTGACTGGACCACTCGGAGCTTATTGAGCTGGGATTTGGCGGCAGTTCCCCATACCTGGATGGCATAACGCCACGTTGGAGCTAGTATGGCTTTGATTAAAAGAGCCTTAGAGCTCATTTGTAACTTGCTGGAGTGGAAGAGCCAGTCGAGCTTTTTTTAGCTTCGCCAGGGACTTAAATTTGACCGACTTGATGTGGGCCCTCCAGGTCAGTCTCCGATCCAGATGTACTCCTAGGTAGCAGTGCGATGTGACATTGCTGATGGGGTTTCCATCGAAAGTCAAGTTTCGGGCCGCAGGGAAAAAGTTCCACAGGCTGACTTTGAGGAGTTAATGGCCACATTCCATTTGGCAGTCCATTCTTCAATTGCATGTAGCCATTCCTGGACTGCATTGGAGGCAGTTTGGCGGTGTCATCGGCATAAGTAACTTCGGTCTTGTTGGCGGGAGATTGCAAGTCGGCAGTGTACAGGGTGTACAGGAAGGGCCCAAGAACACTTCCCTGTGAAACTCCTGCGTGAATCTCTTCCAGGCTGGACCGAGCATCACGCACTGCAACGTCGAACGTCCGATAAGAGATGAAGGATCGCAGGATGGCATAGTAGGGAGCAGGAAGGAGAGCTTTCATCTTGAATAGAAGGCCCTCATGCCACACCCTGTCAAACGCTTGCTTCACGTCTAGAAAGACGCCGACCATGTACAGTCTGTGCTCGAAGCCATGCGTCACCTGGTTTACCAGTCGATGTACTTGTTCAGGGCAGCCATGGGACTTCCTGAAACCAAATTGGTGTCGAGGTAAGTGATTCACTACTTGCGGCAGTTCCATCAGGCGGGCAGGAGTATTCTCTCAAAAATCTTGGAGAAAGTTGATAGCAAGCTGATTGGGCGATATGCATCGATCTGCGTTGGCGGCTTTCCGGCTTTAGATATCATGATGATACGTGCACGCTTCCATTGCATTAAATATTTTTACTAAGGCTAGGACTCCATTGCGTGGCAGAGACTTCACAGCACGGTTGTCGATGCCATCGTAGCCAGGGGTTTTCTTAATTTGCAGCGTCTTCAGCTGCATTATGACTTCCTGCTGTGTGGTAAGTCTAACGGGGCGAGCCGGTGCAGTCAGAGTGTCCAGGAAATTATTGATGGCTACGCGGTTTGAGTCATCTGTTAGGTTGAAGGGCTTGAAGGTGGAGGTCAGGTGCGAAGCAAATGCCCTCGCTTTTTCATTGTCCGTCTTAAGTCAGAGGCCACTGTGACTCAGGACGGGTGATTGAAACAACGGCTGTCTCTTGATTCCTTTTGTGAACCTCCATAATGAAAAATTGCTGTTGTTATCTGGGCCAGTACCCTCCAGCAGGGTATCCAGATTTTCTCGTCGGGTCCTGGCTAGCAAACGGTGCAGTCTGTTAGTGGTGCTAGAGTATAACTGCTTGATGCTAGGATCTCCTGTAGCGATGTACCGTCTCCTGAGGCGCCTTTCGTGGGAGAGCAGCTCCCTAGCCTCCAAGCTCAAGATGGGAGCCCTCCTTGCGGTCGTGTCACGAGCTTGGTGTGGGGGTGGTGTGGCCCTCCGTGCTGCTTCCGCGATTGTAGCTGCGAGGTAATTTACATACGCTTCCAGACTATTGCAGGTGTCAATGGGGATGTTGAGATCTACTGTGGTCTCGATGTGCTCCTTGAAGGGCACAGTATTTGCAGTAGGTGACAGCATTTTTGTGACACCTTTGAATAGCTGGGCGTCTTCATCCAGCTCAAACAGCAGGGGGAGATGGTCAGATGACAGTTCTGTCAGTATTTGCACGTTGATTTCTTGCTGTCTGAATCCTTTGGAGATCCCGAAATCGATGGCACTTGGAGTGGCACTTGCTCGAAAGGGATAGCAAGTAGCTTCTCCAGTTACAACGATGTCGATACCTTCGCCCACCAGAGCAGAGAACAGCACCATGCCTCTAGTGCACATCCTGTAGTTTCCCCACCATCTGTGCTTTGCGTTCGAATCACCTGCCGCAAGGAACTTTGTGCCAAATTGAGCGATGATCAGCTCAACGTCAGCCTCCGTCCACCTGAGGTTAGGAGGGCAGTATACTGAGGCAATGTTAAAGGTACCCCTGCTTGCCGTCAGCTGGATAACTGCTGCCTGGATGTGATTTTCCGACAAGGTGGAGAAGGGTTGATGGGAGATGAGTGATCTGTGATCTCTCCCATGTTACCCTGTGCTTGCAGACAACCGGTATGCCCTTTACTTGATTGTTGTTCTCCGCCTTTTTGAGGTCAATGAACCTCATATTAAGAGGAAGAGAGGTTGCTTGTTGCGCGGGGTATAAATCCGTACAACGTTATGTCCTTCGTTCTGGAGGGTTGCGATGATATCCTCCGATGGGACTCCGTGGTGAAAATTGAGCATGACTATTTTGTAGGGTTGGTCCTCCGGTAGCTGATGGTGATGAAATAGGGATCCTTTGTCGAGAAAGTGCCTGGCCACCAGCCTGTAGCTATCGGGGGTGTTGCACTGAATAGCTCAGTTTCCCGAATTTAGGGCCTTGATTGTATAGGAGTCTCCCACAAGCGCGTCCAGCTCGCTGCGAAATGCTGTGAAGTTCACCACATTGGGAAACATCATTCTAGGCACCTTAGAGTGACGGCTTGATTTCGGGGCGGCTGGTACAGTTTGGTGAGCACCTTTCAGCTGTTGTTTTGGTCCTGCCTTCCTTGCGGCACGGTTGTGGACGGTATTCGAGGAGCATGGCTCATCGTCGTCACTTGAAGATACATCGCTCAGAACCATATCTTCCTCGTCGCTTAGGGCTTGGAAGCGATTGGCAGAGATTTTTGCCGGCTTATCAGATGCCACCTTTTTTACCATTTTAGGGGAGAGGACTGCGCCTGCTCTCTTTTTGATTCCTCCATTTCTTGATCTAAAGGAAACATCCTGCCATCCTGAGTTGAGGAGTTTGAAATACTGGTAGTAGCGAAGGCTTGATCTTCACTTTGCCAGCTCTTCTTCATTTGCTCCCGTATCTCTTTTGGGCCCGCGCCAGCAATTAGCTTCATCGACTCATAATCGATAGATTTATGCTGTGGACCGTTATACACTTTCAAAAATGCTTAGTGACGACTCGAACCAGCTAGAATCTTAAAGTTCTAGCGGCAGAGTATCTAAGACACGATCCAGATGGAGCTTAGAGAACACGCCTTGTAAGTAGTAGTGTACCGTGGACACGAACCAGCCAGGGCTTAAAGGTCTTACAGCTTAAAGATCTCACAGCTGATCGCCTCGTGTAGTTTTTCAGTGAGGCCCGAGCCACCTCACCAAATAAAGAAAAACGACGCTGGCTAATAAAAGTCGCCACACTTTCACTTGCCAACACTTAATTTGATTATGTTATCGTTTATTACATGTTGTGCCACAGTTGTGGACTTGTCCGTAAGTTTGTTAAACAAAACTGTATCACTGTACAAAAAACGCGTCCGTCTCCGGGGAGTGTTGCCACTGAACTAGCAGCCGGCTACTCGACGGGGTTGTGTCTTTTCGTATAGGATCCAATATTATCAGCGACAAGATCTCCTACAGACTAGTCCAGGAGGAAAAGTATGTAACAAGCAGAAGGCAACGTTTCCGACCATATAAAGTAAATAACATCTTGATCAGGATCAATAGCCGAGTCGATCTGGCCATGTCCGCCTGTACGTCTGTCCGTATGAACGCCTCGATATCAGTAACTACAAAAACTAAAATGTTGAGATTAAGCATGCAAGTTATATAACCCCTAATACAGGGACCCGCATTTGAATCATAAACACTTTCGTCCAAAACAAGTCCGTTCATTTGTTGCCCTTGTATCTAGCAATTGGCTTTTGCCTTAGCCTTCAAATCAATTCACACAGCTTTGACTTTTATCGTTGCCCATGCCCTTCAGCTGGACCACCAGCGAATATAAACAATTCTTCAAAATCCAATCTCAACGATCGATTTGCTTTGGATCCCAAAGCCGCACTTCGCCGGCCAAACCAAACTTAACGTAAACACAGCTCCCTCTTGATCGAATTTAACGTAAACACAACTTCCTCTTGGAGACCAAACATATTGCGTATTGGGCACCGAACTTATTGCGTATCAATAAAACTGCAATGGTCAGAAGAACAATATTAGCATCAAGCTTTATTTTCAAAGTTCAAAAAGTTTCAAAAAAGCTCCTGGCCGAGGTTTCGAGGAGAAGATTTAAAAGTTAAGCCTCCCGTCGATTCCTGAGATAAAATCTGATCGGTGATACGGTCTTATGATCGGTGATCCGATCTTAAAATACTTATATAAAAAATCACTCTGTAAACTTTAAAGATTAAATAAAAAATTAATTTTTTTAAATGAATTCGTAAGAGAATTCTTAATTGGGGCGGTGCTAACGAAAGTTCGGATTAAAAAAACTCGGTTAATAAAAAAGTCGAATCATAATTCACGGACTCGCGCCGCCAACCCAGTAGTGAATGTTCAGATGAAAACTAAAGGTAGATGATAAAAAGTAATACCATCACCAAGTACTAAGTACTACAATGAAATAATTTTTGTGAAAAAAATACAAAAAATCCACAAACCAATAAGAGTGAAAATTCTGACAAGAAATAAAGGTGGACGATAAAAAAATCACACCATCATCAAGAATTAAGTGCTATAACCAGACAATATAAAAAAATAAATTTCGATAAACACAAGCTATACAGAGAGATAAGTTATCCTGAGCATGCCGGCGTAGAAATATCCGCCATAAACGAGAATATAAATAGCTTGGGATATAGTTATCCTGAGCACGCCGTCGTAGATATATCCGCCACCAAAAATAGAGTATCCAACTTGGGAGTCGAAAATCCCGAGAACGCCAGCGCTGTTCCTTCCGCTAATCAAAAGTACACTAGTTTCGGATTACAAAATCCGGAACATGCCGTCGATGATAATTCCGACACTGATCAAATTATTAATATTAATAATGTCTCTTCCAATCAAACTGAAAAATTGGAGCGACAAATTATTGAAACAATACAAAACGAGCATACAGCAATCGATACCCTCATTCCATCCAGAACAGACGTAAGAGGGGAAATCAACACGGTCCATGATAGACCGATATACAGTAAGCAATATCCTTATGCGCTATCAGTATCCAATTTCGTTAACAATGAAATTAAAAAAATGTTCGAAGCAAACGTTATTAGACCAAGCAAGAGTCCGTATAACTCACCAGCGTTAGTTGTACCGAAAAAAGGGTTAAACGAAGACGGGAGCCCTAAACACAGACTAGTATTTGGATTTCAAAAATTAAATGAAAATACCATACCAGATCGGTATCCTATGCAGGATCCATCGGTCATTCTGGCAAACCTGGGCAAGGCAAAATATTTCTCTACACTGGATTTAGAATCAGGACTCAAATACTCATGAAGGAATCCGATATCGAGAAAACCGCTTTTTCCATTAACAACGAAAAATACGAGTTCTTACGGCTACCTTTCGGGTTGACTAATGCTCCCCGAATTTTCCAAAGAGCCATGGATGATATTTTAAGAAATCAAATTGGTAAAATCTGTCATCTGTATGGACGATATAATTGTTTTCTCAGAATCATTGACCCAGCACCATAAAGATTTATCGACAATTATAAAAATCTTACAAGAAGCCAATATGAAAATATCGTTGAAGAAATCCAAGTTCTTCAAATTGGAAACACCTTTTCTTGGCTATACTGTGTCACACAATGTCATAAAAACAGATCCAGAAAAGATAGCAACAATCCATAATTATCCCCCTCCAAGAAATGTTCGGGAGATGCGAAGCTTCCTAGGCCTAACAGGCTACTATAGAAAATTTGTGAAAAATTACGCCCTAATTGCCAAACTTCTAACAAGGTTCTTAAGTGGAGAAAATGGAAAGGTCACGAGACGAATGTCTCCCAAGATTTCCATCCAAGTAAACACCGCAGCCATACAGGCTTTCAATGAACTAAAAGAAAATCTGATAGCCCAAGTAGAACTGGCACAACCAGACTACAACAAAAATTTTGTTTTAACTACAGATGCCTCAGACATAGCCATAGGTGCAGTTTAATCGCAGGACAATAAACCAATCACGTTTATATCCAAGACCCTAAATAAAACAGAGCAGTTATACGCGACAAACAAAAAAGAATTATTATTAGGAAACTGGAAAGCCATTGAACCAATTTCAACAACAATTGTTGTTAACCACAGGTAGGCTCACGGTACACGAACGCCTAACAGTCTTCGACAAAGTTAGACACATAATCGAATATGATACCTCCCAATATTACAGTAGGAATACACTGTACTATAGAAGACCTATATCAAATTCAGGAATTTCTAAAAAATAACTTCAATAACAAATTTCTTTATACAAGAATTTTTTTGCAGGATATTGAAAAAAACGAAGACTAGGCTTTAATAACAGAGGAAACGCATTGTAGAGCTCATAGGGGACTTGACGAAAACTTCAAACAAATAACCAGACTGTATTACTGGCCAAATTTATATATAAAGTTAAAGGAATATATGAAAAATTGCCAAATTTGCAACGAAAATAAATATAATAAATATCCGATCCAGATCCCAATAAGGAAGTTCCAATCCCAACAAAAGAAGGAGAAAACCTACACATCGACATATACTACGCTCAAAAATTAACGTTTTTGACATGTATCGATGCGTATTCCAAATTCCTAGTAGTAAAGGAAATTCAAAACAAATTAAATATCGAAAACAAAGTAATGGAATTGCTACAGCACTGAAATAATTTTTGTGGAAAAAATATAAAAAATCCACAAACCAATAATAGTGAAAATTCTGACAAGAAATAAAGGTGGACGATAAAAAAATCACACCATCATCAAGAATTAAGTGCTATAACCAGACAATATAAAAAATAAATGTCGATAAACACAAGCTATACAGAGAGATAAAAAAAAAAAAACATCTCAACCAGTAAAACAAAAAATTTGTGAAAAACGAAAAAATCAATAAAACATCTACCAAGAAGGAAGGGCTGAGGGCACTCCCTCGCCCAAACACCATTCAATAAAAAAAAACCAAAAAAAGAAGGAAGGAAGAGCTGAGGGCCATCCCTCGCTACCAATAAACAAACACCTGGAGAATCAGCAACAATTACGAGGAGGATCTGTGAGCAAAAATAAGAAATACTAATAAATTATTTTTAAGTTAAACAATTGTGACGAGTTAAAAAATTTTAGTTGAAGGAAAAGAAAAAAAATTAGTGTAAGCAATCAATCGGCAATTAAGAGAAATTACGTTTAAGAAGTAAATTCACCCTGGAAGATTTAATAAAGCAATTTAACCAATTAAAAATGGCGAATACGAGTAATCCATCAGGCAGCATTTCGGCAAACGCCCAATTACAACAACAACTCCTTTTGACATCAGAACTCAGAAAACAAATAGTAACCACCGAAGTAGACTCCTTAAAACAGGAGATAATATCATTGAAATTTCAACTACAAACAAATGAAAACAAGGTAGAGGAATACAAATCTCAGGAAGTTGATAGAACCATAGTATGTGACGAATCATATGAGATAATCAAATCGGACCAGAATTTAAGGGTCAAATAGAACAGTATGTTAGTTGGAGAGAGGCCGCAGTAAAAAAGCGATTGGACAATATGTTATCAAAAGCAAAAGATACTTCGCAGCGCTATCAATCCTCAGAAACAAAATAACAGAAAAAGCGAGCGACGCAATGACTATACATGGCACTGTATTACACTTTGATGCCATTTTAGCAAGGTTAGATTTCGTGTTCAGTGACCGAAGACCACTGCATATAATAGAGCAGGAACTAAGTATCTTGACACAGGGAAAAATGACCATTATGGAATATTATAACCAAGTTTATAGGAAGCTGACTTTGCTGACCAATAAAACCATAATGACTTATGGACGGAACCAAGCTATTACTAACGAAATTAATAACAGACATAGGCAAAACGTTTTAAGAGTTTTCATAACCGGCCTGAACGGGCCAATATCAGCCACTCTATATTCCATGAATCCGACCGCCTTGCCAAACGCAATGGCATTGGTCCAGGAGATGGAAAGCAACCAGATGAGAACAAAATTTGCCCATAATTTCACTGGATTGAATCAGAGATATCATGATTCGAATTTTCAAAACAAACCCGGTCCCAACAAAAAAAACAAAAAAAAATTTCCCACAACAAAATCAGAAACCGACCCAAGATTTTAACAAGAATCAATGGGGTCATGAATGGGGCTAGAATAATAAATGGAAACCCAATAATAATCGCCAATATCGAACTCCAGAACCAATGGAGATTGACGAGTCCAAAACCGACCGCCCGTCGGTTATAACCAAAACAATAATTTCAGACGTGACTACAACAACAGAAATTACAGACAATACCCAAATCATTACAATCAAGGAAATAGTTCCAACCGGTATAAACCACCGGTTGTAAACACCGAGAACCAAAAAAATTATCAACAAAACGGACCGTTAAAGAAAATGCCTACCGGTTTAATTAATCAACCGGAACCAAAGGCAATGAGGATAAATAATATCGAAGAAGAACATTTTTTAGACCAAAGCCAGGAGCAGGACTACCTTACTTAACAAGGGTAGATCAAAAGTCTAACAAAGAACTAAAAATACTAATTGATACTGGAGCCACAGCATGTTATATAAAAAAGGGAATCTACCCGAATAAATATGAATTAACAATACACAAAAGGGTGTCGACCATTAATAGTCACACCATTATTAAATATTACCATAAAATAGTTATATTTAACGTTAGACAGAGATTCTATGAAGTAGAGGGCTTAGAATCTGATTTATTAATAGGATGTAACTTTTTGAAAAGAATACGTATTAAGATCGATATACAAAAGGGGATTATAAAATACAACGGAAAAAAGGAAAAATTACGTTTCGATGACGATAATGCATCGAATATAGCATTATTAACAAAAGAGAACAATATTCTTCCTTTGAGAGAATTTATCCTAAAAAAATATTACGAGAAACAGGAAGCACTTACAACATAATCAATTATTGTAGAGGATAGTATAGATAGCTCGGGATCAAGTTATCCTGAGCACGTTATCCTGAGCACGCCGGCGTAGATATATCCGCCACCAAAAATAGTGTATCCAACTTAGGAGTCGAAAATCCCGAGAACGCCAGCGCTGTTCCTTCCGCTAATCAAAAGTACACTAGTTTCGGATTACAAAATCCGGAACATGCCGTCGATGATAATTCCGACACTGGTCAAATTAATAATATTAATAATGTCTCTTCCAATCAAACTGAAAAATTGGAGCGACAAATTATTGAAACAATACAAAACGAGCATACAGCAATCGATACCCTCATTCCATTCAGAACAGACGTATGAGGGGAAATCAACACGGTCCATGATAGACCGATATACAGTAAGCAATATCCTTATGCGCTATCAGTATCCAAATTCGTTAACGAAATTAAAAAAATGTTTCAAGCAAACGTTATTAGACCAAGCAAGTGTCCGCATAACTCACCAGCGTTAGTTGTACCGAAAAAAGGGTTCAACGAAGACGGGAGCCCTAAACACAGACTAGTATTTGGATTTCAAAAATTAAATGAAAATACCATACCAGATCGGTATCCTATGCAGGATCCATCGGTCATTCTGGCAAACCTGGGCAAGGCAAAATATTTCTCTACACTGGATTTAGAATCAGGATTCCATCAAATACTCATGAAGGAATCCGATATCGAGAAAACCGCTTTTTCCATTAACAACGAAAATACGAGTTCTTACGGCTACCTTTCGGGTTGACTAATGCTCCCCGAATTTTCCAAAGAGCCATGGATGATATTTTAAGAAATCAAATTGGTAAAATCTGTCACGTCTATATGGACGATATAATTGTTTTCTCAGAATCATTGACCCAGCACCATAGAGATTTATTGACAATTATAAAAATCTTACAAGAAGCCAATATGAAAATATCGTTGGAGAAATCCAAGTTCTTCAAATTGGAAACAAAAAACAGATAAAAACAGATCCAGAAAAGATAGCAACAATCCATAATTATCCCCCTCCAAGAAATGCTCGGGAGATGCGAAGCCTCCTAGGCCTAACAGGCTCCTATAGAAAATTTGTGGAAAATTGCGCCCTAATTGCCAAACTTCTAACAAGGTTCTTAAGTGGAGAAAATGGAAAGGTCACGAGACGAATGTCTCCCAAGATTTCCATCCAAGTAAACACCGCAGCCATACAGGCTTTCAATGAACTAAAAGAAAATCTGATA
The DNA here is from genome assembly GCA_005876975.1 of Drosophila orena. Taxonomy (NCBI): domain Eukaryota; kingdom Metazoa; phylum Arthropoda; class Insecta; order Diptera; family Drosophilidae; genus Drosophila; species Drosophila orena. The sequence goes on from VCKV01000156.1 coordinate 128,834, forward strand.
GCCCAAGTAGAACTGGCACAACCAGACTACAACAAAAATTTTGTTTTAAGTACAGATGCCTCAGACATAGCCATAGGTGCAGTTTTATCGCAGGACAATAAACCAATCACGTTTATATCCAAGACCCTAAATAAAACAGAGCAGTTATACGCGACAAACAAAAAAGAATTATTATTAGGAAACCGGAAAGCCATTGAACCAATTTCAACAACAATTGTTGTTAACCACAGGTAGGCTCACGGTACACGAACGCCTAACAGTCTTCGACAAAGTTAGACACATGATATGATACACCAGAAAATCTTGTATCAATACTGAGAAAGTATTTACCTCCCAATATTACAGTAGGAATACACTGTACTATAGAAGACCTATATCAAATTCAGGAATTTCTAAAAAATAACTTCAATAACAAATTTCTTTATACAAGAATTTTTTTTGCAGGATATTGAAAAAAACGAAGACTAGGCTTTAATAACAGAGGAAACGCATTGTAGAGCTCATAGGGGACTTGACGAAAACTACAAACAAATAACCAGACTGTATTACTGGCCAAATTTATATATAAAGTTAAAGGAATATATTAAAAATTGCCAAATTTGCAACGAAAATAAATATAATAGATATCCGATCCAGATCCCAATAGGGAAGTTCCAATCCCAACAAAAGAAGGAGAAAACCTACACATCGACATATACTACGCTCAAAAATTAACGTTTTTGACATGTATCGATGCGTATTCAAAATTCCTAGTAGTAAAGGAAATTCAAAACAAATTAAATATCGAAAACAAAGTAATGGAGTTGCTACAGCAGTTCCCAATGGCCAAAATTTTTTGCTAGACAATGAACCTAGCTAGGGAAGCTTCCCTTCAGTGCAATTCACATCCTTTGCACAAAGATGTGGATTAACCCTAAGGTTCACTAATCCAAGGCACAGTACGACTAACGGTCAAGTAGAACGAGTATACTCTACACTAACAGAATTAGTTCGCTGTATAAAAGAAGAATTCAGATTAGTAGATCATTCAGAGATACTAATCAGAGCCACCCAGGCATACAACAAAACAATTCACACCACGACTAAACAAAAACCATTTGAAATACTCTATAACCGAATCCAACATGCGGACGTACCACAAACACTACAGGACGCCCAGGAAAAAATGTTAAACTTTCATAATAAAAATCGTAAAGAAAAGGATTTTCACATCGGACAAGTAGTTTACGAAAAGAAAATTGGAGAAAGAAATAAACTCAAACCCAGATACAAAAAACAAGTAGTTAAGGAGGTTAAACCTAATAAAATAATTATCCATAATAGAAACCGAGTAATACATAAAGATAATCTAAAAGTGTAATATTTACCTTTTTTTTTTGAATTTACAGAAAATGCATTCCTAATACACTTAGTATCAATCTGGCCAGTTCCGAAATTATCAATTACTCAAACCATGAGTTCTTTTTGTTGAAGGACAAAAAGGATGTCCTTACTTACTAGTCCTATAATGATTTATTCCACGTAACCAATTTAAGTTTTTATAAGGAAATAATAAATATTGAATCACAAAAAAATTAAGAAAGATACTAATAAAAGATCACAATGGGAAATTAAGTACGACTTAGAAGTAATTGAATTAATTTTGTCACAGTTAATATCAACTAGACCAAACAGGGGAATTAACGAGTTAGCCACTGTGTGGAAAGGGTTAGCTGGAACTCTGGACCATGATGACTTACAAAATTAAATCAATGACCTAATAGAAAATAATAATAAACAGTTTATTATCAACTCCACATTGCTCAAAGAAATAGAATCCCTTTCGGATGAATTTAAACATGTATTTATCGATCAAGATTTACCATTACGAAAACATCGCCTAAGACTTTTAACATTTGATTTGCAAAATTTAATCGATACTATCACATTGGCAAAAATTGATGTCTTCAATACTAAAATTTTAAACGATGAAGACATAAAAGAAATACTAAATCACGAACAAAGACCGGTAATCATTGCAGACCTAAAGGATATCTCAGTATTCAAAATTGCACTACACAGAGAACTCTTAATAATTTATATAAAATACCCTATAATTGATAACAGGTGCGATATATATTATGCTAAAGCTATTTCCCAAAGCGATGGAAAACTTATAATAAGCAATCAAGTCGCAAAATGCGACGATACGTATGATGAAATGACTACATTTAAGACCGAACTCTTTAACAATTACGGTATAATAAATCAGAAAAAAACCTGTTGTTCCAAGTTATTAAATGGAGAGAAATCGACTTGTAAGAAAATAAGAGAAAAAATAAGAAATTAGATATCATCCAAGACGGTGCCATTTTTCTTAGTGGATACAATATTGTTAACAACTCCTATTTAAATGGATCATTTCTAATAACATTTAATAGTACAACCACAATTAACAACATTTCATATACCATTCAGAAAGTAAAATCCTCGATTACATAATAACTACAAACCATTTTACAAGTTATGAAATATCCAATTGCATTTTGTCAAATAACTCGGAACTCTCTCTAGACAATGTAAGCATTCTAAACCCTTTCATACAAATTAATAACACCAAGATATCACTTTCTCTTATATAATTAATTGTAATTGTTTTATACATCATTTTTGTAATCTTATATCTAAGTTTCAAATACAAAAAATGTATATTTGTAACCAAAAAACCACAGCCAGAACGCGAGAACAGCTTGAATCAAACAGAATTTTTAGCAGAGTTACGGGATCACCTACATATAATTCAGAATGAATCGGGACGATCCATTTTAGAGGGGGGAGAGTTATATAACCCCTAATACAGGGACCCGCATTTGAAGCTTAAACACTTTCGTCCAAAACAAGTCCGTTCATTTGTTGCCCTTGTATCTAGCAATTGGCTTTTGCCTTGGCCTTCAAATCAATTCACACAGCTTTGACTTTTATCGTTGCCCATGCCCTTCAGCTGGACCACCAGCGAATATAAACAATTCTTCAAAATCCAATCTCAACGATCGATTTGCTTTGGATCCCAAAGCCGCACTTCGCCGGCCTGTAAATAAACCAAACTTAACGTAAACACAGCTCCCTCTTGATCGAATTTAACGTAAATACAACTACCTCTTGGAAACCAAACATATTGCGTATTGGGGACTAAACTTATTGCGTATCAATACAACTTTAATGGTCAGCATAATTGAATTTCACAATGCAGAAGAACAATTTCAGCATCAAGCTTTATTTTCAAAGTTCAGAAAGTTTCAAAAGCTCCTGGCCGAGGCTTCGAGGAGAAGATTTAAAAGTTAAGCCTCCAGTCGATTCCTGAGATAAAATCTGATCGGTGATCCGATCTTAAAATACTTATATAAAAAATCACTCTGTAAACTTTCAAGATTAAATAAAAAATAAATTTTTTTAAATGAATTCGTAAGAGAATTCTTAATTTGTAGCTTCCAGAGACATAGACGCAGCGCAAGTTTATTTCCAAGCCGCCCGATTTGGGCGCTCATAATTTTGAAATTTGTGATATTTTTTCATTTTTAAATATATCTTTAACCTTTCTTTAGATTTACCAAAAAACTTTTTGCCACAAACCGCCCAAGACTGTCAAGCCCACACTTTTGAAAAATGTGATATTTTTGCATTTTTTTATATATTTTGTAAATTTGTATAGATTTACCAAAAGACTTTTGCACACGCCCACTCTACCGCCCACACTATTACAAATTTTCTAAGTTGTTTTTCATTTTATTATTATTTTATCACTTTCATTTAACAATTACGAAAACAAAATTAATAAAACTGAAAAGATGCTAATCTGCTCGCGGATAAACGAAATTCTGTTGATCTAAGCATCTTTGATCTGCTGTGCACTCTTCGTGTGCTAAAAATAGCACACTTACTTTTCGGACGCTGTTTCGTGCAGTGTCGTCAGCTGGACTACAACACCAAGATATAACTGTATTGTAATATTACCCTATTTACCACTCACTCCGCGCGCAGCCGCACAAGAGGGATAATAAGCAACGCGAGTAACAGAAAAATAGAATTATAAATGTAAAATTATAATTATAAATGTAAAATGGTTAACTCTCAGCTTAGTAATAAGTGGATTAATTATGAAGAAATGCGACGAGAAGCTGGTAAGTCTCCACTGGAGATCCGGATGGAGTTATTGAATAATCAACGCTTTTCGCGCACTGAATCTGTTAACCTAAGCATAATAACTACGACGATTAATTTACAAGTGCTACTTGTAATACTACATCTACAACAACTGCAGCAATCAGTAGTCCGTGCTGTAGCGACAGAGCTGCTACTAGGTTGTCTGATGCGCAAAATCTCCTCACGAAAGAGAGGAAGAGGAAGACAAAGTTATCACTCAACCTTAGCTCTAAAAGAGCTGTCAAACACGCGAAGCTGGAGCTATATTCAAGAAAAATGAGTAAGGCAATCAACTCAAATAATATGTTTGCCATGCTAGACGTGGAATTGGACATAACCAGTGATGGTATGGAAAGTCCACAAGTTTGTAATGACGCCGCTGCTACCTTCTGTGAAACGGTCAATATGAGCAACAAGAAATTGAAATCTACTCCAGCCGGTGACCATTTTACAAACTGAAAAAGAGATACAATCAATACTGTCTACATTTCATGACGATCCAATTCAAGGTCATTTAGGCATTACAAGAACGCTAGCGAAAATAAAAAGACACTATCATTGGAAAAATGTGACTCGTCATATAAAAGACTACATACGTAGATGTAGATGAGAATTACGCAACAAACGAGAAAGAAATGCTAGCGATAATATGGGCATTAAAAAAATTTAAAAATGAACTGTACGGTAAGGCAAAGGTGAAAATTTCCACTGACCTCGAGCCCTTAACGCATTCTCTTAGTAACTGGAATGGAAACGATAGAGTAAAAAGGTGGAAAAACTATCTCGAAGAATACAATCATGAATTACTTTACAGACCCGGTAAAGAAAATGTTGTAGCCGACGCGTTGTAAAGGATCAATGAAATAAATTCGGTTACTACTCAGCATAGTTCAGAAAGTTCTGGAGAATATCTGATCTGATTGTCTCCCAAGATTTCCATCCAAGTAAACACCGCAGCCATACAGGCTTTCAATGAACTAAAAGAAAATCTGATAGCCCAAGTAGAACTGGCACAACCAGACTACAACAAAAATTTTGTTTTAACTACAGATGCCTCAGACATAGCCATAGGTGCAGTTTTATCGCAGGACAATAAACCAATCACGTTTTTATCCAAGACCCTAAATAAAACAGAGCAGTTATACGCGACAAACGAAAAAGAATTATTATTAGGAAACCGGAAAGCCATTGAACCAATTTCAACAACAATTGTTGTTAACCACAGGTAGGCTCACGGTACACGAACGCCTAACAGTCTTCGACAAAGTTAGACACATAATCGAATATGATACACCAGAAAATCTTGTATCAATACTGAGAGAGTATTTACCTCCCAATAGTACAGTAGGAATACACTGTACTATAGAAGACCTATATCAAATTCAGGAATTTCTAAAAAATAACTTCAATAACAAATTTCTTTATACAAGAATTTTTTTGAAGGATATTGAAAAAAACGAAGACTAGGCTTTAATAACAGAGGAAACGCATTGTAGAGCTCATAGGGGACTTGACGAAAACTACAAACAAATAACCAGACTGTATTACTGGCCAAATTTATATATAAAGTTAAAGGAATATATTAAAAATTGCCAAATTTGCAACGAAAATAAATATAATAGATATCCGATCCAGATCCCAATAGGGAAGTTCCAATCCCAACAAAAGAAGGAGAAAACCTACACATCGACATATACTACGCTCAATTAACGTTGCGTATTCCTAGTAGTAAAGGAAATTCAAAACAAATTAAATATCGAAAACAAAGTAATGGAATTCCTACAGCAGTTCCCAATGGCCAAAATTTTTTGCTAGACAATGAACCTAGCTAGGGAAGCTTCCCTTCAGTGCAATTCACATCCTTTGCACAAAGATGTGGATTAACCCTAAGGTTCACTGATCCAAGGCACAGTACGACTAACGGTCAAGTAGAACGAGTACACTCTACACTAACAGAATTAGCTCGCTGTATAAAAGAAGAATTCAGATTAGTAGATCATTCAGAGATACTAATTAGAGCGACCCAGGCATACAACAAAACAATTCACTCCACGACTAAACAAAAACCATTTGAAATACACTATAACCGAATCCAACATGCGGACGTACCACAAACACTACAGGACGCCCAGGAAAAATGTTAAACTTTCATAATAAAAATCGTAAAGAAAAGGATTTTCACATCGGACAAGTAGTTTACGAAAAGAAAATTGGAGAAAGAAATAAACTCAAACCCAGATACAAAAAACAAGTAGTTAAGGAGGTTAAACCTAATAAAATAATTATCCATAATAGAAACCGAGTAATACATAAAGATAATCTAAAAGTGTAATATATACCTTTTTTTTGAATTTACAGAAAATGCATTCCTTAATACACTTAGTATCAATCTGGCCAGTTCCGAAATTATCAATTACTCAAACCATGAGTTCTTTTTGTTGAAGGACAAAAAGGATGTCCTACTTACTAGTCCTATAATGATTTATTCCACGTAACCAATTTAAGTTTTTATAAGGAAATAATAAATATTGAATCACAAAAAAATTAAGAAAGATACTAATAAAAGATCACAATGGGAAATTAAGTACGACTTAGAAGTAATTGAATTAATTTTGTCACAGTTAATATCAACTAGACCAAACAGGGGAATTAACGAGTTAGCCACTGTGTGGAAATGGTTAGCTGGAACTCTAGACCATGATGACTTACAAAATTAAATCAATGACCTAATAGAAAATAATAATAAACAGTTTATTATCAACTCCACATTGTTCAAAGAAATAGAATCCCTTTCGGATGAATTTAAACATGTATTTATCGATCAAGATTTACCATTACGAAAACATCGCCTAAGACTTTTAACATTTGATTTGCAAAATTTAATCGATACTATCACATTGGCAAAAATTGATGTCTTCAATACTAAAATTTTAAACGATGAAGACATAAAAGAAATACTAAATCACGAACAAAGACCGGTAATCATTGCAGACCTAAAGGATATCTCAGTATTCAAAATTGCACTACACAGAGAACTCTTAATAATTTATATAAAATACCCTATAATTGATAACAGGTGCGATATATATTATGCTAAAGCTATTTCCCAAAGCGATGGAAAACTTATAATAAGCAATCAAGTCGCAAAATGCGACGATACGTATGATGAAATGACTACATTTAAGACCGAACTCTTTAACAATTACGGTATAATAAATCAGAAAAAAACCTGTTGTTCCAAGTTATTAAATGGAGAGAAATCGACTTGTAAGAAAATAAGAGAAAAAATAAGAAATTAGATATCATCCAAGACGGTGCCATTTTTCTTAGTGGATACAATATTGTTAACAACTCCTATTTAAATGGATCATTTCTAATAACATTTAATAGTACAACCACAATTAACAACATTTCATATACCATTCAGAAAGTAAAATCCTCGATTACATAATAACTACAAACCATTTTACAAGTTATGAAATATCCAATTGCATTTTGTCAAATAACTCGGAACTCTCTCTAGACAATGTAAGCATTCTAAACCCTTTCATACAAATTAATAACACCAAGATATCACTTTCTCTTATATAATTAATTGTAATTGTTTTATACATCATTTTTGTAATCTTATATCTAAGTTTCAAATACAAAAAATGTATATTTGTAACCAAAAAACCACAGCCAGAACGCGAGAACAGCTTGAATCAAACAGAATTTTTAGCAGAGTTACGGGATCACCTACATATAATTCAGAATGAATCGGGACGATCCATTTTAGAGGGGGGAGAGTTATATAACCCCTAATACAGGGACCCGCATTTGAAGCTTAAACACTTTCGTCCAAAACAAGTCCGTTCATTTGTTGCCCTTGTATCTAGCAATTGGCTTTTGCCTTGGCCTTCAAATCAATTCACACAGCTTTGACTTTTATCGTTGCCCATGCCCTTCAGCTGGACCACCAGCGAATATAAACAATTCTTCAAAATCCAATCTCAACGATCGATTTGCTTTGGATCCCAAAGCCGCACTTCGCCGGCCTGTAAATAAACCAAACTTAACGTAAACACAGCTCCCTCTTGATCGAATTTAACGTAAATACAACTACCTCTTGGAAACCAAACATATTGCGTATTGGGGACTAAACTTATTGCGTATCAATACAACTTTAATGATTAGATTTACCAAAAGACTTTTGCACACGCCCACTCTACCGCCCACACTATTACAAATTTTCTAAGTAGTTTTTCATTTTATTATTATTTTATCACTTTCATTTAACAATTACGAAAACAAAATTAATAAAACTGAAAAGATGCTAATCTGCTCGCGGATAAACGAAATTCTGTTGATCTAAGCATCTTTGATCTGCTGTGCACTCTTCGTGTGCTAAAAATAGCACACTTACTTTTCGGACGCTGTTTCGTGCAGTGTCGTCAGCTGGACTACAACACCAAGATATAACTGTATTGTAATATTACCCTATTTACCCCTCACTCCGCGCGCACCCGCACAAGAGGGATAATAAGCAACGCGAGTAACAGAAAAATAGAATTATAAATGTAAAATTATAATTATAAATGTAAAATGGTTAACTCTCAGCTTAGTAATAAGTGGATTAATTATGAAGAAATGCGACGAGAAGCTGGTAAGTCTCCACTGGAGATCCGGATGGAGTTATTGAATAATCAACGCTTTTCGCGCACTGAATCTGTTAACCTAAGCATAATAACTACGACGATTAATTTACAAGTGCTACTTGTAATACTACATCTACAACAACTGCAGCAATCAGTAGTCCGTGCTGTAGCGACAGAGCTGCTACTAGGTTGTCTGATGCGCAAAATCTCCTCACGAAAGAGAGGAAGAGGAAGACAAAGTTATCACTCAACCTTAGCTCTAAAAGAGCTGTCAAACACGCGAAGCTGGAGCTATATTCAAGAAAAATGAGTAAGGCAATCAACTCAAATAATATGTTTGCCATGCTAGACGTGGAATTGGACATAACCAGTGATGGTATGGAAAGTCCACAAGTTTGTAATGACGCCGCTGCTACCTTCTGTGAAACGGTCAATATGAGCAACAAGAAATTGAAATCTACTCCAGCCGGTGACCATTTTACAAACTGAAAAAGAGATACAATCAATACTGTCTACATTTCATGACGATCCAATTCAAGGTCATTTAGGCATTACAAGAACGCTAGCGAAAATAAAAAGACACTATCATTGGAAAAATGTGACTCGTCATATAAAAGACTACATACGTAGATGTAGATGAGAATTACGCAACAAACGAGAAAGAAATGCTAGCGATAATATGGGCATTAAAAAAATTTAAAAATGAACTGTACGGTAAAGCAAAGGTGAAAATTTCCACTGACCTCGAGCCCTTAACGCATTCTCTTAGTAACTGGAATGGAAACGATAGAGTAAAAAGAGAAAAACTATCTCGAAGAATACAATCATGAATTACTTTACAGACCCGGTAAAGAAAATGTTGTAGCCGACGCGTTGTAAAGGATCAATGAAATAAATTCGGTTACTACTCAGCATAGTTCAGAAAGTTCTGGAGAATATCTGATTCCGAGTATTAACCTATAAATGCGTTTAAAAATCGAATCTTTATAAAAATAGTGACTGCCACAGACTACAATTTCAGCATACCGCATCCCACATTTCACAGACACACCATAAGCCAACCAGAGTACAATAGTGAAACACTTGTTAAAATACTAAAAAAATATCTTAATCCATCAGTTATAAACGGAATCTTTACTGAAGAAAAAATAACGGGAGAAATACAGAAAATCTACCCTCAACACTTTAGAAACGTTAAATCGAGATTTACATCTTTAATTGTCAAAGACCTCGCAACAGAAGCAGAACAGAAGGAAATAATCCTCCAAATCATAATAGAGCTCATCGAAATACCCTAGAAAACAAGCAGCAACTATAAGACAAATTTTACATTCCCAAGATGAAACAGAAAATAGCGGCTCTAATAAAACAGTGCAGAGTTTGTAAAGAAGAAAAATATGATAGACATCCCACTAATCCCGAAATATCTAAAACACCTATCCCTGAATATCCAGGACAGATAATACACATAGATATCTATTCGACGGAAAAGAAATTAGTTCTAACTGCCATAGATAAGTTTTCCAAACTTGCACAGGGCAAAATAATAAAGTCAAAAGCCATCGAAAATATTAAAAAACCATTGCATGATATTTTATTCTATTATGGTGTGCACAGTACGTTGTAATGGATAACGAAAAATCCCTTAATTCCGCTACAATAACTTTTATACTCAGAGACCAGTTAGGTAATGGACAGGTCGAGAGATTTCACTCGACCTTGTCAGAAATTATGCTCTGCCTAAAAACTAAACAAGGACATAAATCATTTGAAGAATTAATTGATAGAGCTATCTACGAATACAATTATACCGTTCACTCAGTGACGCGAAAAAGACCACTGGACTTATTCTTTGGAAGAAATATTACTACAAACCCCGAACAATTTGAAAAAAGTAGACAAGATAATATAGACAAAATCAAACAAAAACAATTAAAGAACCTAGAAACTCACAATAAGACAAGGAAAGACATAAAAAGCTATTTACCAGGACAAGAAATTTTCGTAAAAAAGAATACAAGGCTAGGCTCTAAGCTAACTGCTATATTTCAAAAAGAAACAGTAAAAGATTATAGGAACAGGTTATAATCAATAGGCAGCTTGAGCAAAGACTTAATAAACTAACAAAAATAACAAACGATCTTACAAATTCAATAAAAAAGGACAGTTTCCTAAGTAATGTAATAGCGATAAGCTTACAAAACCAGGCTAGGCTTATAAAGGAAGAAATCAATAATATTAAATATGCAGCACAATGGGAAAGATTGAACATAGTAAATTCATTGCTTTTAAGTAAAGAAGAGTTAAAACAAGTTGATGAAATATTAAAATTTGGTAAATTGTCACAATTGTCAATTGAAGAGATGCTGGAATTTTCAGATGTATCGATTTTCCATAATAAAACTACACTCATTTATATTGTAAAAGTACCCAAAATTGAAGAATTAAATTATCAGAACGTATTTCTAAAACCTGTTGTAAAAAAAAATGTCATAGTGCATCTAAACGAAAATGAAATTTTCCATTTTGATAAAGAACTATACGGAATACAAAAAGATTGTACAACATTGTAATATGAAAATATGTAATAAGAAAAAAATTCTTAATTTAAGTAAAACAGATTGTATCCCCAAACTAATTCAGGGCAAGAAAGCAGCATGCAACTTTAGCAACGCTGACCATATAAACAAGATAGAAAGAGGTGGCGCCGGCATAATAATACTTAACAATTTCAACGGAACAGTCACTTGGAAAGACACCAATACCCAGTTAGTGGGCACATACTTAATTCATTTCTCAACCGACACTGTGTTTGTAAATGACAAGCAGTTTGAAAATATAGAAGTAACTGTAATGAAACCGGGAACCCCGATCATCCAAATAACGCCAGCAGAAGTTGAACGTCTAAAAATTCTATCACTTGAAGCACTAGAGGCACTCCACATCAACAACACTGAACATCTAAAGCACCTAAATGTTCAAACCACAATAAATCGGGTCACCCTCATCTCGCTATTTGGAATGGTTTTATTAATCAGTTGGATATTTCACGCCTACGGTCGAAAAAAGAAGAATATTATACTATATATGACCCCTAGTTCGCAGATCAAGGACCTTGACCAAGGGAATAAACCAAAGGAGGTACAACCAACCTTGTAATAAAAAGCTGATCTAGCGTCTGGATAACTTCCTCACCACTCACCTCCTCCACTGCCTCTGCAGCGATCACGCCATCCGCAGCTGACCATTTGCCAAAATTTCTCACTCAGCTGCAGCTTCGTCGCCGCTACAACTGTTGCCGATCGTACATCTAAATAAAGAACACCGAAATTACTTTGAAGTGTTTAATTTATAAAGTATTAACTTATATGCCTTCTGCATACATATAAATATGTATATATATTAAGAATACATAGATATAAGCATAAAAATAAAGAACCTCAACCAGAGCAGAAGCTCTTCGCTCTTTATCAACAAAAATACATTTTTATCAACTAATATTCGTTACACTTGCCAACGCAACAAACCCACAAGAAGCATCAACCATCATCCAGAGACACCTGGATGCACTGGATCCATGGCTGAAACGTTGGAACATTGTGGTGAACGCGGAGATATCCTCCTACACAACATTTTCGCTACGCAGAGGAGAATGTCCCACCACTGCAGCGCTTCCATACGCAAGAAGACTAGAGAACCACCCCAACAACAAACTTCTGGACAACAGCCAATCTCGTAGCCGTCTGGAGAGAACGCGCCCTCTTAACCTCACCCAACATTAAATTATAAATTTAACCCCTACACAAGTACGTGTGTTGCCAGCAACGCCGACCGATCCACAGGTTGCAAGTGGCGGAGATTTCCGGCAGCAGGGACGTACAATTCCAAAACTCACCTTCACAATGTTATTTTCATAATCCTATATATTACAAAATAAATTATGGAGGCTTGTGGCAGACTTCATTCTGCTCCCGCTTGTCCACCAGTAAAGTTAAAAAAAAGAACATTTACGCAGTTACATACTGTTACCCAAAACTCAGCCCCAACATTGTACATCTCAAAATGCGAATAATTGTACCTAAATTTTGGTTTACTTACTTACTTTTTTTACGTAATTTTTTCCGATATTCAAGAAAATAAAGAAATTTCTCATTCGCACTTCCACTAGCTGAGTTGCGGGTATCTGATAGTCGGGGAAAACGACTATAGCATTCTACCTTCTTTTACTTATTATTAAAGTCTAAAATTAATATATTAATTATTATAATGTACAGTATGTGTACAGTATGTAAGTTATGTAAGCGATCTGGGGATAGAAAACAAAAAACAATAATTAAAGACGTGCTAAATCTTCATAAAAACAAAGGCAATGACTAGTCCAGGAGGAAAAGTATGTAACAAGCAGAAGGAAACGTTTCCGACCATATAAAGTAAATAACATCTTGATCAGGATCAATAGCCGAGTCGATCTGGCCATGTCGGCCTGTACGTCTGTCAGTATGAACGTCTCGATATCAGGAACTAGAAAAACTAAAATGTTGAGATTAAGCATTCAAACCGCCCAAATCTATCACGCTCATAATTTTGAAAAATGTGTTTTTTTTTCATTTTTAAATATGTCTTTAACCTTTCTATAGATTTACCAAAAAACTTTTTCCCACAAACCGCCCAAGAGTGTCAAGCCCACACTTTTGAAAAATGTGATATTTTTGCATTTTTTTATATATTTTGTAAATTTTTATAGATTTACCAAAAAACTTTTGCACACGCCCACTCTAACGCCCACACTATTAGAAATTTTGTAAGTTATTTTTCATTTTATTATTATTTTTCCACTTTCAACTGAAAAGATGCTAATGTGCTCGCGGATAAACGAAATTCTGTTGATCTAAGCATCTTTGATCTGCTGTGAACTCTACGTGTGCTAAAAATAGCACACTTACTTTTCGGACGCTGTCTCGTGCAGTGTCGTCAGCTGGACTACATCACCAAGATATAACTGTATTGTTATATTACCCTATTTACCCCTCACTCCGCGCGAATTACGTGTTTATGTACACATATGTTCAAAAGATAGATACAGTATAATTTTTTTCAAAACTGGCAGCTTATTTCTAAGTTAGATTTCTTTTATGCGATCAATCGCTCTCTTTAATTCTCTATGGGGATGTTATTGGGGATGTGTTGCTTTTAAATGCAGGGGAAGGGGTAAGAGGGAGCAATTATATAACTCCTCCTCCGCTAGAGTTTGAATTCTCCTGAATTCTGTTCACATTAATATGAATATTTTTATTTTTTTGTTTGCAATATAAGTATATTCCTCCTACTAGTATGATTGCTATGAATGATATTGCCATGCCATAATTGGCTTTTTTATGGAATTATAGTTCCTTTATTTCTTTTAGATTCTCAAAATTTTTTTAGCGTGAACTGTTCAAAGTTTAGAGTGTTTGTGTATGATTGGTTTAACTTATTTGTTGGGTAGTAGAATCTTTCAGAAAATTCTATTTGTTTGTTTGAAAATTTTTCGGTTAGTGTTTGTATTTTGCAATTTACAAATTGTAGTAAGTAATTGCCATTTAGTGTGATATCTATTTTATCACAATCTTGATGTAAAATGTTATTTTTGCTGTTTCTTATGACTATTGTTTCATCATCTATTTGTTCTATGCTTGCTTCGCTGTTTATTATAAATTTGCAATTATTGTATATTGTGCAGCTTTTGATTAGTTTTAGTTCTCTTAAAATTACATTTTCTTTATATTCATATATTTTGCCCTGGATCTGGGTAATAAGTAAATTTTCTTGATCAATTTGGATATGGTTTTTGTTAGGAATTGGAGTAATTAATTTTACGTCTGCTTTTTTCTTAGGTAATTTGATTGCCATATCTATTTTATCGTTTTTGTATTTTAGGATCCCCATTCTTATTAATTTTATTTTGTAGAAATCTATTTCGAATTTAATTATCGCTTCTTGTGCTAGTGGTAAGAATATATTATTTTTTGCGGATGCTATATTTTCCTGTATGTATTTAATTTTTTCTTCTTTATTTTTTAGTTTTTGCATTTGGTCGTTGTACAGTAGTCTCTTTATTGTTTCTTTGTTGTCCTCTTTCATCTTGCTGTTGCAATTTGTATAATATTTCTGTCCTGTACTATTGTGTTTGCTAATTTATTTATAGTATCGTTGAAATGAGTATTTGTTTGTTTATATTTTGTATAAGTGCATGATTGTTTTTGTCTAGTATGTCCAACTGATCAATTATACTTTCTCTGTCTTCATTGTCCATTAGTCCAAAAAGCCATTTGTATACTGTGCCACCACCATTCACCAGTCCCCTTCGTTCTCTGGTATATGGTGTGATTGATTTAATTTTTGCTCTAATCAAGTTTATTTCGTCCGTGATCGATTCTCTGTCTGCTATTTCTACGTTTTTTATATTATTTTCTACCTTATCCATAATGTTAGTGATCTGATTAACGTCTATAATATGTAAAATAATTATGGTTTCGTTTACGATTTCCGTTGCATACATGTGTATCGGCACGTATCCTTCTTTTTCCTGTATCGGGACCACTTGTATCTAGCATGACCCATTGCCATCATTGTTAGGAAAATCTATGCAACGCACTGCGAGTGTGTAGTTACTATTACTGACATGTTTTTTTTTTTTTTTTTTATTTTAATCTTCTTTTTCTTCTTTCTTTGTCGAATTGGTCTATGATAATTTGAATTTTTGCTCTCCAATTTCTATCTTTTATGTTGTATGCTGTTGCGAACTTGGTTAGCTCGTCTATTATTGTAACAAATGATCTATGTTTGATTTGAAAAATGTCTAAATGTATTGTTTGGTTTTTATGTTGTGGTGTTTCTGTAATTATGAATTTGAGTTTTATTGGGTTTCTATCGTATTTTGTTTCTCTACATCTTCTACAGTTCGATATTATCAAAATAATGTGTTCTCGTAATTTTAGGAATTAAATTTTTTCCTTTAAAGTATAAAATGCTTCATTCATGCCGCTGTGTAGTGATTCTTCTGTGCGGTAAAGTGCAATCTGTTTGTAAAGTTCTTCTTCACTTTCTATTTCTACAACTGTTTTTGTGCACTTTATAAATTTGATTTGTTTTGCGTCCCTAAAAAGGTCAAGCAAAATGCATTGTTGTATTTTATAATATATCGAGTCTGGTACCTCGGAGTACAATCCGATTTTCTCTTTTCCAATGTTGTTTTGCAATTTTTGCTCAATATCCAATGCTGTGTCTGCTGGGTTTATTTCTATTATTTTTCTACCATGGCTACTGACCACATCATCCCTTGCCGAATGGATGACAATAATTTGCGTCTTGTATTTGTTTACAATATCTTCTTTTATGAAAAAATATATTGGCTCAATCTCGTCTGCCGAATGAATAGTGTCCGTCATTTCTGAATTTGGTTGTTCAGCGTTGTCTTTGTTTATCAGCGGTGCTGTCTCTTGTCTACTCAGGAAATCTGCGACTTTATTGTCTTTTCCCTTTAAATACTGAATCTCGTAATCGAATTCTTGGAGTTTTAAGATCCATCTCTTATGTTTATCTTTTATGTCTTTTCCCTTATATTTTCTGCATAAGTAGCTTATTGGTTGGTGGTCTGTTATTATTTGGAATTGTGAACCAAACAAATAGTGCCTAAAGTAGTCCACCGCAAAAACGGTGGCCAGAAACTCTTTATCTGTTGCATTGTAAAGTCTTTCGTGTTTATTTAAGGTTCTTGATACAAACGCTACTGGGTGGCCCTGTTGTGCCAAAACTGCCCCGACATTAAAATTACTTGCATCCGTTGTCACACTAAATTTTTTGTCGAATTCCGGGAATTTCAACACTGGGTGTGAACTGACAAGAGCTTTTAGGTTTTCAAATGAATCAATATACTCTCGATCGTACTGGTTAATTAGATTTCCTTTTTGCAAATATTTAATCATTTAATCATTAATCAATTTTTGAGTAGTCTTTAATAAACTTCCTATAGAAGCCGCTCATGCCCAAAAACACTGCCTGCCTGTATCTTTAAATTGTGTTCCTGGAGTTTCCTAAATATGCTTTCTAAAGCATTCCTGTGCTCGCTTAAGGTTGTCGAAGGTACACCACACAAATATTGTTTATGTAGTCCCTCAAAATATCATTCATTAATCTCTGAAATGTTGCCGGTGCGTTCCTCAATCCGAATGGTATTCTAACGTATTCATATAGTACCATTGGTGAAACAAATGCTGTCTTTTCTATGTCCTCTTCAGCCATCAATATCTGATGATACCCCTTTGCCAGATCTATTGTCCTAAAATATTGCGCCCTACCAAGCTTGTCCAATATTGAGTCCATCAATGGCAATGGATACTTGTCAGGAATCGTCACATGATTCAAGCGACGATAGTCTACACAGAGTCTGTACTTTAGCACGCCCGATTTGTCCATTTTTTTTAGTACCAAACTTATGGGTGAACTGTATTTGCTTCTGCTTTTTCTTATTATCCCGTTTTTTCCATTTCTATTATTTGCCTTCTAATTTCTTCCTCATTTTTTGGAGAACACCTATAAATTCTAGAGTTTATTGGATGCGCTGTTTTTGTTCTTATACAATGCACTACTGTGCTTGTGTTTGTCAAGTGATCTCCCTCATTATAGAATACTTTTTTAAATTTTTTCTTTAGTGAATTTACTATTTCACTTTCCTCTGTGTTTAATTCTGCTGTGTTGAAGTCTTCAATTTCGCTTACTTGCAGTACACAAGCCACCTCTGGGGCCTTAGACATGAATGGAATTTCGACATCATTTATTAGCTTCATTGTTTTTTCTTTTATGTTTATACCTTTTACATTTCTTTGGATAAAATCCATGCCCAATAGGAAATCGTATGATTTGTCTAGGGGCAAGGCTACCCACCTTGAACGTACATTTTGTGAATATTGGAATTCACTTGGTGCTTCTGTCATCACCAAGAAGCTGTTGGCTTCAAATTCCGACTTAATGGTATGAATGGTTTTTGTATACTTTTTTATTTTTTTATAAAGGTCTTCTACTTTTTTTGTGTTTACTATACTTATTGTGGATCCTGTGTCTATTAGAAATAAAAATCTGCGTCCCTCTATGGCTCTTTCTGTACATTTTACGTTCGTCCGAGGCTACTGTGTAAAAAATGCTTGAGTATCTTCCTCCTCCGTGCCCTCATTATTTTCTTCTGTCAAGTTGTCCACACTCATGGCTGGGATCATGGGATTGTCATATCTTATATTTTGGCTTTGGTTCCTTATTTGGTTATTACTTGGGTTTCGAGGCTGTTGATAATTATTAAAATATCCCTGGTTCCGTTGTTGGATGTTGCAAGTTTGGTTTCGATTTTGGTTCTGTTGTCCGTTATTAGTTTGTCTTGTATTCTGTTATTGTTATTGTTATTGTTATTCGTTGTATGTTATTGTCTCTGTAGTTATTTCTTGTGACTGTCTGCTGTTGGTTTCCGTTATTTTGTTCAGTGTTATTGCTTGGATTATTGTTGTCTATGTTTTTTCTGATTAATAGTTTGTGCTTTAAGTTTCCGAAATTTAAGCCCATGTATTTGGCTATCTCATTCCTAACTGTCTGTACTGTTGTAAGTGGCATTAGCTAAACCGCCATTGACCCTGCTGCCAATTCCATAATTCTTTGTATTAGTAAGGAGCTTAAAATGTTAACAAGGCTTTCGTTATTTTCGAAAACCGCAAAATCTGTTATTTCTTCTACAATGAATCTCACTTTTATGTCCAGATCTCTGATGCTAGTGACCCTTAGGTTGTTGATCTTCCTTGTCAGTCCCATTTGTTCCAGTCTGAGGCGATAATGGTGTCTCAGCTTCTCTTTGCACTGGTCCCATGTTGTTGGTGTGTTTATGTTGAGAATTGTAATGGCTTGGCCTTGTATTTTTGTGTTGAACACCACGCTGAAGACTTGGTCTGCGTCGTCTCCATATTCTCTCATCACCTAGTCTACCGAAGCTATGAATCCATGAAGTGTTCCCTGTCCAGTGAAGGTCGGAAGATAACGAGTCTATTTTTCAATATTATTGTTGGTGTCTCTCTCCACTTGCTGATTCGTCACAATTTGGGTGAGTGCTTGAATGCACAACTGAATTTGATTTTCTGTTGCCATCTTTGTAACTTTTTTTTTTTTAATGAAGTTTTGGTTTTTAACTTTGGGGTTTGTTGTTTTTGGAAATTTTTGCGTATTATCACGACTTTTATTAGGGTTTTTGAATTCCCTGTTTAATTGTCGCACTTCACTATGTATTGTCTCGACTGGTTTGTGACAATATTGCGATTTTCTCTATTTAATGCCACAATCAAAGTTTGCTTCAGGCAGAAAATGTATTGTGCGGAAAGATTTTTGTTTGCACTTATTCATATTTTCCGGCTGAAGGTTTTTTATTCGAATACCGACTGCGCCAATTACGTGTTTATGTACACGTATTTCAAAATATAGATACAGTACCGAACCAAGAACAAATTTGAGTCCGAGTCGTCTTTAATTGAGCTTTATTTCAAAACTGCCAGCTTATTTCTTTTATGCGATCAATCGCTCTCTTTAATTCTCTATGGTTAGTTCTTATATCTTGAGTGTTTCTCTGTTTACATTATTGGGCTATATATATGTATGTAGTTTCTTCTTAGCTCAGCTTAGGTGTATTCTCTGTTTATATAATATGGTTGCGGCTTTGGTGGCCAAAGTGTTCTTTGGTCCATTTGATGATTCATACTTTCTTCTTTGTTTATTTTACGTTGAAGTGGATCGTAGTCCACACTGATGGGACAATTGTGAATTATGTGTTATTGGGGATGTGTTGCTTATAAATGCAGGGGAAGGGGTAAGAGGGAGCAATTCTATAACTCGCGCAAGTACCAAGGGGTGTATTCAAATCTTATTATTGCCGTTACATTTAGTTCGATGTTAAAGGGTTGTAAGCTATTCATGATGCCATCTCCCAAAAAGCTTTTTAGCATTACCTGAAAGTTTTACGAATAATCCAGACGGTTAACTACAACATGGCCAAGATCGCCCTCTGGTACAGATATGCGTCCGATCAGCAAATGAGAGGGATGTGAGATGAGAGAGATGTGGCGAAGAGTGGGCTTCAATCTGAGACAGGAGTGTATGCATTTGCTAAAACCTTAGAATAGAGTTACTAATAACTCGTCGCAGATAAAGTTTGAGGAAGCAGACACCTGATTGACATACAACTCCAATACTCCTTCGGTAACCCCGATAATGATGAGCTGATACATCTCGTCCAGTAACCTCTTTGCTGCTACAAAGTTGCGACCATTATCGCTGTGTATGTGAGCAGACTTCCCTCCCTTCCAGCTCCATATGAATTGCGGAAGTTACCATGCAGACGACTAGACATATGTAGCCCTTTCGTCTTCGTGCATTCCTACACTTGAGTACTTTTATGAGAAGCGGTTCGGCGTAGTCGCATTGACATTGTGCAGATCGATGGCCAGGTCGAAGGCAGTTGAAAAAAAGTGACTTTCCCTTTACTAGGTCGCGTCGCTCTTCTTCTGACATTGAGGACATTTGAACAGAGGATGTTCCGTGGAGCCATTCTTAATGCAATTGCCACGATGAACTTCGACAAGTGCTTCGGCATTAGTAGCTTATCCGACAAAATATTAGTAACGGATGTGCAGCTTCACCCACAAGGAATGATTTAAGGTTATAATAGTTTTGGATCTTTCCCAGATGACTTGTTGTGCACCGTGCTTTCGTAGAGATCCTTAAAAGCAGGCTATTCCTTAGAGTGATGTGGATTCTCGGCAATGGGTTTTCGGATGGTGGACTTGCGGCATTCGGAGGTGTGGTTAACGAAGCTGACCCGTTTTCAGATAGGCGCTGGAAAAAGTCGTTTTGCTGCTGCAGCAATATGTTCACGTTTTTAACCGCTTGAGGCTTAACGTTTGCCTGCAGCATGTGCTTTAATGTCGAAAATAAGACTAAAGCGTGCATCTTCATACGCTTGATAGTCCGCGGTAGCATCTTCAAAACGATACACCGATTCGAGCATAAAGAGCTCGGCAGATAAATACTCAAAGCTCTTAAACGCTTTCTGAAACCGTCCCAGCCTGGTGTCGATGTCAAGGTAGGTGCACTCTGGCGGGGGATTTTCAACATAGTTCACCAATAGCGATCATGTAGCCTTGACAGGTCCACGTGCTTTGTAAGGCGTTTCAATTTCTGCTCCTCCATTGTGAGGAAAGATAGTTCTTGTTGTATATTAGTAAATGTGGACGCATCCGGCTCGAAGGACCAGTTTTAGTGGTGAATATCATGCTACTTTTAGTGGATGATTAATAATACACCGGATTATTTCAAATTAAATTTATTGGTCGACATGTTGTCGACCACCCTCAAACCGCTCATTTTATTATTTTTTGTCGTTTTTTAACGATGTTCTAGAGAAGTAACGGAGAAGTAACAGAGAGCTCTGCCGCTTGTACTTCATAGTTATTGTTTTTATCAAAGAATGTGATAGGGATGAGAGAAAGTGATGAGGGTGGACAGGGTCAAGAAAAAAAAGAAATATTATACTTCTGAATATCCTTTAAAAATTGACGGGATATTTATATATTTTTAACTTTATACTTAATTTATATTTGTTGATTTAATGATTTAACATTTTGTAAGAAATTAAGCGGTCGCTATAGACAACGCCAATAAATCCGTGATAAATTATTTTCCCTATGTAATTAGATTTAAAAGCGATCTTTTAATCGGAAATACCCTGTCACGCGCCTCACACAATTTCCGGTTTGCTTTCCCTTCTCACCATTCCTTGCATTTGCATTTGATTGCGGCACGAGTAAAGGGTTTTTTTGCAAAGTTTTTTTTATAGTTAATATAAAATCAGGTAAGTAAAGTGCTTCGAATTTAAAAAAAGGTAGAATGCCACGCCCACTCCAACGCCCGCAAACCGCCCAAAACTTTCACGCTAACACTTTTGAAAAATGTGATATTTTTTCACTTTATATATATTCAAAATTTCTATAGATTTGCCAAAATACTTTTTGCCACTCTAACGCTCACAAACCACATAAAACTATCACGCCCACACTTAAATCAAATTTTTAAGTTTTTTTTTCATATTATTGTTTTCTTCCATTTCTTCCAATATCCCAGAAAATCTTAAAATTTCGCGTGATTTTTTAAGTTTTATATCATGTAGTAAATTATTTACATTTTTTTTGCAGACAATACACATTTGAGGCAGCAAAGGTGGCTTGTGGAAATGTAGCTGGACTGTTATCTTGGACAATGGCTATGTCTAAGTACTTTGAAGTAAATAAGGAAGTCCTCCCTTTGAAGGCAAATCTTGCTGTGCAAGAGGCAAAATATCAAAAAGCTTCAAGTGACCTACAAGAAGCTGAAGAACTACTGCAACAAAAAGAAAACGAATTGGCTGAGGTTCAACAAACCCTGGAAGATGCCGTATCAAAAAAAGACGCTGTATTAGGCGAGGCCAAAAAGTGTCAAGACAAAATGGATGCGGCAACCGCTCTTATTGGTGGCTTAGCTGGTGAAAAAATCCGATGGACTGAACAAATAGCTTCATTTAAAAGTGAGACCGACCGATTAGTTGGAGATGTTATTCTTCTGACAGCATTTTTATCTTATACGGGACCATTTAATCAAGAATTTCGAAGTGACCTTCAAAGTATTTGGACTAAACAAATAATAGAAAAAATTATACCCATGTCAGCCAATGTTAATATCATTGAAAGTTTAACGGATCGTTCACAAATTGGTGAGTGGAATATTCAGGGGCTACCAACAGACGAACTGTCAATCCAAAATGGAATAATATCTACAAAGGCAATGAGATTTCCTCTTCTTATAGATCCTCAATCGCAGGGAAAAGTGTGGATTAAAAACAAAGAAAAACAAAACAAAGTGATTGTAACAACACTAAATCACAAGTATTTTAGAAATCATTTGGAAGATTCAGTAAGCATGGGAATTCCGATTATAATCGAAGATGTTGCAGAGGAGTTGGATCCTTGCTTGGACAACCTTTTGGACCGCAACCTTTTAAAAGTTGGTACCCAATATAAAATAAAAATTGGTGATAAGGAAGTGGATTGGAATCCCGCATTTAGGTGCTATATTACAACAAAACTACCCAATCCAGCCTATACACCTGAAATATTTGCACGGACTTCTATAATTGATTTTACCGTGACAATGCGTGGTTTAGAAGACCAGTTATTGGGTAGAGTCATTCTTGCGGAAAGAAAAGAACTTGAAGATGAACGGGTTCAATTGGTTGAGACTGTGACTGGAAACATGAAAAAAATGAAAGAACTTGAAGCTAACTTGCTTCATAAGTTGTCTACAACTCAAGGAAGTTTGTTAGACGATGTTACAGTGATTGAGGTTTTAAATACAAGTAAGAATACTGCAATTGAAGTTAAAGAGAAAATTGAAATCGCTAAAATAACGGAAGCAAAAATAAACGCTGCCCGTGAAGAATATCGCGTTGTTGCTACAAGAGGTAGTGTACTATATTTCCTAGTTTGTAGTATGGCTAGAGTAAACAATATGTATCAAACTTCATTAGTGCAGTTCCTTGAACGATTTGATGCGTCTATGTTTAATTCATCAAAAACGCATATAACCCAAAAACGCATAAAACGAATTATAAATTATTTAACATTTGAAATATATCGCTATAAATCTAGAGGGTTATATGAAAAGGACAAGTTTTTATTTGTGCTTTTGATGGCACTCAGTATTGATCGACAGCTAGAATTAATTACTTTTGATGAGTTTCAGGTATTTATAAAAGGTGGTGCTGCTTTAAATCTTAATGACTGTCCTCCTGTTCCGTTCCGGTGGACTACGGATGAAACGTGGTTGAATTTAGTACAGCTGACAAATTTAACTCCATTTGTCAACATATTAAGCAAAGTTAGTGGCAATGAACGATCTTGGTTTACGTGGTATAAAAAAGATGCTCCTGAAAATGAAATTATTCCGGATGGATATAATTCATTAGATCCATTCCGAAAAATGTTGCTTATTCGTTCTTGGTGTATGGATCGAACTATTTCACAGTGCCGAAAATATATTGCTAATTCATTGGGAGATCGGTTTGCAGAACCAGTAGTCCTAAACTTTGAAGAGCTATTGTTGGAAAGCCGTGAACTCATGCCAATGATTTGTTTCTTATCTCTTGGCTCTGATCCATCATCGAATATTGAACTACTCGCCAAAAAAAATGAACTTAAGTGTCATCCTATTTCTATGGGACAAGGTCAAGAAATTCATGCGCGAAAGCTTATATTATCTTGCCTAGAAGACGGAGGATGGGTGTTATTGCAAAATTGTCACCTAGGATTAGAATACATGGTAGAGCTTACAATCCAAATATTAGAGCTTGAGCGACAGGGAAAAGAAGCAGCCGTTAATCCAAATTTTCGAATATGGATCACAACAGAGCCCCACCCTAAGTTTCCAATAACTTTGCTTCAAATGTGTCTAAAATATACTAATGAACCACCTGCTGGTATACGTGCTGGACTGAAAAGAACTTATACCAATTTATCCCAAGATTTCTTGGACTACTCGCAATCTCCATTTTACCTGCCTTTGGTTTACTCCATATCATTCCTTCATACAGTAGTGCAAGAAAGGCGAAAGTTTGGACCCTTAGGTTGGAATATACCCTATGAATTCAATTCCTCTGACTGGTATGCAAGTTGTTTATTTGTACAAAATCATTTAGATGACATAGAGCAAGGAAAGGGGATAAGCTGGGTGACTGTGCGATACATGCTTGGGGAAGTCCAATATGGTGGTCGCGTTACTGATGATTATGACAAACGTTTACTTAATACATTTACAAGAGTTTGGTTTCACGATGCCATTTTCGAAGAAAGTTTTCAATTCTTTAAAGGGTATAAAGTCTACAGCTACAAGGAGCAGGAAGCCTATTTGACAGCCATTGATGACATGGTAAATGTAGACCCCCCTCAAGTGTATGGATTCCATTCTAATGCCGAAATTACTTATCAAACCAATACCATGAGAAACATTTTGGATGAAATTATGGCCATTCAACCTAAAGGTACGTATGTTTTTTAACCATATTAATTAATATTTACTATTCTTATATATGAAGAATCGTCCGCCGGGACTGGGGAATCACGAGAGGACCGAGTTGCCCGCCAAGTAAAGGAAATGCTAAGCAAAACACCTTTGGCTTTTGATTTATTCGATGTAAAACAGCATCTTATTGCAATGGGGGCCACGAGCTCGATGAATATTTTTCTTCGACAAGAAATTGACAGAATGCAGAGGGTAAGTAAAATAATCCAACCAGAAACACCAATGATGGGGGTAAAAAACACATGTTTGAAGAAATAACTACATTATTGAAAAGTTATTCGGAACTTGATAAAGTAAATTGTAATAATCAGCTAGAATTTGTTTAAACGGTAAAAAAACACACATTTGAAGATATAACAGGATTATTGAAAATGTAGTTATTCGAAAGATGATAAAGTGAACCGTAATAATCAGGTTTTCTAGACACTAAAATAAAATTGTATAAAAGTTCACCAATAAAATTAGATTATTTATTCGGAATAGCTAAAATGCAATAAACAGATAAACAGGGACACTTAAGTTGTAAATTGGATTTAATTCTATCAAATTGTTGCTCTTTTTATTTTTATACCCGTTACTCGTAGAGTAAAAGGTTATACTAGATTCGTTGAAAAGTATGTAACAAGCAGAAGGAAGCGTTTCCGATCATATAAGGAATTTATACCTCGAGATCTCAGGGACTATAAAAGGTTAGATTACGCATTAAGATTCCAGAGACATAAACACAGTTCACGTTTGTTAAATGATGTTGCTACGCCCACTCTACCACCCACAAACCCCCCAAAACTGTCACGCCCACACTTTTAAAAAAGTTATGATATGTGTCATATATTTTTAGTCTTGTTACGCCAACTTTGCCACCCACAAACCAGCCAAAACTGTCACGCCAACACTTTTGAAAAAATTAAATTTTTTTCGCAGTTTTTACCGATGTTCCAGAACATAAAGAAATTTTTCATTCCCACTACCACTGCCGAAACGTCTTCTAATTTCGCCCACCTTTCCAGGTATCTATTTACTATCGATTGGGATGGCCTAGTGCTAGAAAGGCTTGGCCGAACTAGTTCTTCGAATCTATCGTAACACTCCCCACTGGTATATTCCGGCTGGATTCTACCCTCCTTGCCTCGATAGATAGAACTGCAAGCTTTGTTGCTGGTCTCACGTATATTCCACAGATAGTCTTCACGGTAGCGCTCCTAACTTGACCATCGGCGCTAATCTTCATATCCAGTATACGTCCTTTTGGCCAGCTGGATCTCGGGTTGTCTGGGTCGCAAGTGTACACGATGTCGCCCTCCTCTAGTTCCGCAATTATCAGTTGAGTAATCCGGCTTTCACTAGGGTACCACTCGGTCTTGATCGCTGCCCATCTTAACGCGTTCTTGAATCCGTTCATTATCCTCGATGTACTGTGCCAGTTTGTACAGCGAGCTCTTGTCAAGGGTCGTCCCTTGTGCGTCCGACCACAGAGTCCTCTCCGCAATGAAAAGATCCTCTTGGGTGATCAAATCTTCGGCTTCCTTTTGGGAGGTTCTTTCCTTTCCAGCGTCGTAGGCTCACTATACTCCGCTGGAGCCCCATCCAGGTGGAAAAGCGTATTGGGTCAATGAGCGGGGTACGACTCAAGATCGCATCGCTAGCTCAGACTCTAACAAATTGCGCTTTTAACTCAGAATCAGCCTTGTTGTCTTTGGCGACCGTTTCCGTCGGCCAGCCTTCGGGTTCCTGCCACAGGAACTTCAGTCCACGCAGCCAGCGGCTTCTGTCGGTGAAGTCGGGTACGCGTGTCCACTTAGTTGCTTCGTCCGCCACATTTTGGGACGTCGGAACCCAGCGCCAATCTTCCAGACTAGCTCTGGTCCGATCATATCCAACTTAACACCGTTCTCTAGTCGGTCCAGAATGTCCGCTGGCTAAGTTTCGTGTTCAGTGACAGCTCCATTGAGTACGCTAATCTAGCTCGCAGAGTTGCTCCAATCAATTCCAGGCATGGAATAGATATATTCTTCAGTGGTGCTACTTTTGTTTTGCTGCCGAGTAGGCAGAATTGTATGTAGGGGCCACAGCTGAAACGTAGGTAGCAGACAGCTGCAATCCCGTTTTCACCGGCGTCTACGAAGGTGTGCATTTCGATCTGGGTATAGACATTTTCTCAACGTCAGGGATGTGTTGAAGCCAGCGTTTCCATTTCCATTTCCACAAATGGGATTGTCCCACTTACACCCCGATCGCCAAATTTCCTGGAACACTATTTTAGCGTACATCACGTAGAATGAAAGGAGTCCTAGCGGATCATAGATTGACATCATCATGCTTAGGAACTCTCGTTTAGTAGAGCGAAGCTTTTCTTGGAGTATTTCTCCTTAATTATGCCGTCATTCGTATCCCACCACATTCCGAGCACTTTCTCTTTGCGCTTATCGTCGCCATCATCCAGTGGTATCGTTGTAGATTTCCCCTTTCCCAGTGCCTTCAGGACCGTTCTGGAGTTAGAAACCCAGTTGCGTATCTGGAATCCTGCTTTCAAGTGTATGTGGTGGACGGTCTTGGCCAGGTTAATTGCTTCTTCTTCTGTGTCAACGCTATCCAACATCCAACGCTACAAAGGTCATTACTTGCATGACGTAGTTCTCCCGAAACATTTGTGAAACATCTCCTCCAATTGCTATACGCTTTTCCTGAATCTGCGTAGTATGTGATTGCTCTGGCGTATCCTTTCCGAACATACCCGTCCAGTTGTCGTCGCATTTCGTTGGCCAGAACCGCAGTGTGCGGCAGTGTGCGCGCTTAAGGGCTGTGGGCAAGCTGTCGGGTAGGTCGCTATCCTTATACTTCCATAGCAATCTTGTCTCGAATCGCCCTTCTATTCGCTTCGTATTCGCCTCTAATTGGCGTATAGCCAACAAGTCGTCGTCGGATTGGGTCACACACTTCGCTCCATAACCAGTGTCCTGTTCAGACCATATACACTGTTTGAGAACTCGCAGAATCTCATTATTATTTTCCTCCTCTCACGTGCAAATTAATATCTTCCTTCGGTCCAGTACTGGTCCTCTGGTATTGGTATGTAGGTCCACAAAGATGGGATGTCCCCTGGTCCTGGTGTTACCCAGGCGGAACGTCTTCTTATGTCGATTACGATGGAGGGCGTGACTTTGCCCCCTTTGCTGACACTGGCCTTCGGGCTCAGCGTGGATTAATTAAATCAATAAAATAAGTTTTACGGCAAGTCGCCGGAGTAGCAGATCTTTATTTGTAAAGTGCTCGCTTAAAACTGAATACAAAAGAATATGCAAAGTGTGGATCTACCCTGGCTTCAATGCATCACGCCATAAACCCATGGTCGGCAAGCCGACTCAGCATTTATGCAACATAGCTCGGTACCCCGGATAAGGGTGTCCGCTTGCTGTTGCTGACCGTTCGAAGCACAGAGCGCTGAACTCGGTCGGGGCGCGTCAGCATTGTTTATATTACTTAACTAGTGTTAGTGTGTGGTCGACATAAACGTCTTGCTCTTAGTTGTTAACTACTCCCCCCTTAAGATTATGACCGTCCTCGGTTATATTAAGTTTGTCGATGGTTTGTTGTATCTCCGCGGAGGCTCGCCTTCTCCTTAATGCCAGAAAAAGGATGAGTGAACCAATGATACTAAGGTTAAGGGCTACTCCAGCCACGAACCAAAGTTTGGGGGAACCCGCGGCGTCGACCTCGTCTTTGAACCCCTGGATAAAGTGCAGGTTGTCGTTGTTCATGCGCTGAAGCAGGGGCATGCTCAGTGCCGGGTCATGTCCGACGATGTTTAGAAGTGGCGATCTTGCAACGCCAGGCTGCTTGTCTATTGTCTTCCGGAAGTTTACGAACTCCGTGCCGTTGATGGTAGCTGATCGTTCAAATGTTACAAGATGTGTTCCTCTGACGAGCGCCTCTGGGCCACCGTCCGTGCTGATGCGGGCTGTTGCCTCGTTGATGATAATTATGCCGTCATCTATGGGCATTACTGCCTCAAGGTGGCTGGATTGCGTGTGGCATTGGGCTGTATTTCCCGCATGGAGTGAGCGGGCGCAGGTATCGCGCCGGGACCGCTCGCAAAAGGTGCTGTGTGTGGTTTCCACGCACTCGGTGACCGAAAAGGTGTCTTCCTCGAACTCGGCTAAGGTGTCTTCATCGAGTCGCAAGATTGTCTGATAGTGAGATACTGGGTACACGAGAACCTTCTTACATTTGACCTCCACCTTAGGATAAGCTATTAATATGTGAATAATGCTGTCGGACTGAAGGACCCTAATCTTAGAGGCTTCTAATAAGCTAACTATGGGAGTGTCTTGTTCAATTAATGAGCTCAAATCGGCATGGTTAAGTATTGTGGGATTTACTATATTAGCTTTGGCCAATGTT
Source organism: Drosophila orena (assembly GCA_005876975.1). Classification (NCBI taxonomy): domain Eukaryota; kingdom Metazoa; phylum Arthropoda; class Insecta; order Diptera; family Drosophilidae; genus Drosophila; species Drosophila orena. The sequence continues at coordinate 158,218 of VCKV01000156.1, forward strand.
ATTGTGAGAATTAAATTTTGAATCTCTGTCGTCAGCATTCTATTTCTAGCTAGTAATGCTTCGTACAGATGCGGAGTGTCGACCAAGTCTTTGTTTCGGGCTTTGATAATTTTGTTCACGGTGTCGGTCAGTTTGTTAATTTGTATTTGGGTTTCGGAATTTATATTAATTTGCCTGGAGTTGGAGTCTATTAGCTGGGCTTCGGTCATTTTGATCTTTAAAAAATCTGAAGCGTCGGGAGTTCCCGCAACTACCTTAAGAGCTGTGCCTAGGAAGTCTAAGCTTCTGGCGATACGGTGGTGTATCTTTAGAACGGACAACAAGTTTAAAAGGTGATCTGTATCCACGGCCAACAGCTTGCGCATATGTGACTGAGGAAAGGAATCGGACAATTTCTTTGTTTCTTCTACCATGTAAATATAATCAGACAGGTTGCTCGAATGCCTCAGGCACTTACGATGCTCGAACACCAGTACATCTCCATCTACGACGGGAATGTACTTGGCGTGGGAAAAGTCGGTAATCCGAGCATTTACCACTGCCAGGGTGATGAGTGTTATGATGGCGAACCTGTAATCCAAACGCAGAATGAGACCACGGCATATTTACTTAAGTTTGTCTTACTACTAGGAATAGGCAAAAAAATAAAAAAAGTGGGAATTTTATTTGAGGTTGTCCTTGTGGACCACCCTCCCCTTAATAAGAACAGACGTTCCCAGGTCTGCTTGCACTGTTTGTTCTGTGCATAACGGGGTAAGCTTGTTTCCAAGGCTTTTGTTGTTCTTGACAAAAACCTCATCTCCTACCTCAAAAACACGGTTTTGCCTATCTGGGTTGCATCTTTCGATGTTACTTCTCTGGGCCTCAGCTTGTCCTGAATGCCTAGGCAGCGATCACCGGAACCCGAGTGGAGGATCTCGACCGGTTTCTCCTGCGTGACAGAATGTAGGGTCTTATTATATTCTATTGTTGCCCTCAGGATTAATTCTGTCGTATCGCTAATTTTTTTGTCTAGTTTAAGACACCTGGCGATTTCTGACAAGGTGCTGTGGAAACGTTCCACTTGACCGTTAGATGAGCTATGCAGCGGGGCCGCGTTGACAATATCGATGTGGTAGCTGTTCCTAAGCAGCGAGGTAATAGTCTCTGAATTGAAAGCGGCTTCGTTGTCGCAATATATTGTTCTGGTTTTGGGGAACAAATTTACGAGTTGAAGCAAGGGCCCTGTGACGTCCACTATTGTTCTGGACAGCACTGGTTGCACTATTGCAAACTTTGAGAACTTGTCAACGCATGTTAAGAATTGCTTCTTATCGGTTGAGAAGATATCAATGTGCAACATTTCGCCGGTATAGCTAGGAATGGGTGTTTCCCCGAGTTCCTGTTTTTTAGGGTGCCTGTCATACTTGGCCTTGGTGCATATTTTGCAATTTGCAACCACTTCCTTAACTAGGCTGCTCATTTTGGGGAAATAATAGTCTCTGAGAATCTGCTTGGTATTCTCCTGAGCTGCCCTATGTGCACGATTGTGTTCTGTCGTGACAATTTCCAACTGCTCATTTCGATTTGTAACATCTATTACAATATTTTTACAGTATCGAAACTGCGTAGCCGGGAAATGGGAAATTAAGTCATGTTGAAAGCTTGCCAGGGTGGGTAGGTCGCAGTGTATCGCATTCACGACATCGGGGTTCACGACCTCCTTTAGCATTTCCAAAATGGTGCTTTTGTCGGCGAAATTGATTAAGTGGCGAGTTTTACTACGAAACAACACAAAGCTTCGCTTTAGTCGATAACGTGCTTCTTCTATAACAATTTGATTTCTGAAGCAGTTCACTGGTTGGTCTGTCGCTTCGACCGTGTAGGTCAATGACAGCTCGCTGTGGATAGTCGCAGCGTCTGACTGAGGCTCATTTTGTAGGGCATTAATGTTCTGCCTAGAAAGAGCGTCAGCCACATGGTTGTCCTTACCCGGTTTGTAGTGGATTTTTGCGTTATGATCATCAATATACGCTTTCCATCTTTTTATCTTCGGATTTGGATTCCGATCGGACACCGCGAATGTCAACGGCTGATGGTCCGTATAAATATTTATATCGCGAGTGCCGTAGAGGTAGTGTTGTAACTTGCCTAGGGCCCACACTATGGCCAACAATTCTCTTTCATTTGTGGCGTAGTGTGACTCGCTTTCTTTTAGGGTCCTAGAGATCATAGTGATGGGTCTTTTATCTTGCGACAAAACTGCACCGATACCGTTAGCAGAAGCATCCGTCGTTAGATCGAATGGCTTTCTGAAATCGGGGTATCTTAGAATTACATCTTCAGAAGCCAATACGCTCCTCAGCCTCTCGAATGAATCTTTCTGCAAATCACCGAACTCAATAGGAGTTTTCTTGGACATGTGCTTGCTGATAGAGCCGTTTACTCCTTTCAGCAAGTCCGTTAAAGGCCTCGCGATCGCCGCAAAGTCCTTTACGAAGCAACGGTAATAACTGGCCAGACCCAAAAATGACCTTAGCTCATACAAATTTGTAGGCTCTGGGTATTCCTTTATGGCCTTTACCTTTTCTGGGTCGGTTTTTGCGCCTCCATTGGTAACAATGAACCCCAGATATTCAATACTCTGCTTAAAGAAGTGTGTCTTTTCGCTGGATACCTTCATGTTGGCGTTGCATAGGCTTTTTAAGACCCAGTCTATATGCCTGACGTGGTCATTTTCGTTTTCAGAAAAAATAATGACGTCATCTACGTAGACATAGCACGATTTGCCAATTTGGTCTCGTAAGACGTCGTCGATTGCTCTTTGGAAGATGCTTCCCGCATTCTTCAACCCGAACGGTAACCGACAAAATTCATACTTTCCGCCGTTTACCGAAAAGGAGGTCTTTTCACGGTCATGTTCGGCCAAGTATATCTGGTGGTAGCCGGACTTTAGATCTAACGTCGTAAAGTACTTAGCTTTCCCTAAGTTCGCCAGTATCATGGGGATGTTTGGCATTGGGTACTTATCGGCGATGGTCTTTTCGTTAAGTTTCCTAAAGTCTATGACCAAACGCTTATTTTTGTTCCCCAATTCATCATGGCCTTTCTTGTCCACAACCCATGTTGGATTGTTGTATGGCGACTTCGAGGTTCTAATGATGCCTTTCTGGAGTAAGTCTGCGATTTCTCGCTTAACAAACTCAGATACACCCATGGGATGCGGGTATAACTTGGAGTATACCGGCTTATCGTCGCTTGTGCGAATTGTGGCGACAACAGAGGTGTTAAACGGCAGTGCCTCGTTAGAGGCTGAAAATGCCTTAGATCTGTTTTCGATCATATCTCGAAATTGGGCCTTTACAGATTCTGGTACGGCGATGTCATTTACGTTAGTAAAATTAACATTATCGCAATTATGATGCTGAAGCTTCTCATAAACAGAACCATAATTTATAGTACCTTTCTCTGCGTCGAGTTTCGCTCCCACCTGAGCTAGGAGGTCAAACCCTACAATACCATCGAATGGTGTCAGTGCGTCCAAAAGAAAGAACGCAGATGTCTTTCCAAAAATATTCATTAGACATTTTTGGTGAACCCTGTTAGAACCATGAATGGAACTAACCGTGAAAGGGGAATCGACGGGCACTACATTTTTAAGCTCCTTTACGGGCTTGATGTAGTTTTTTTGCCGCCCCTGTGTCGATTAAAATTTTTAGTCGCCTCCCTTGCAGCTGTCGTTCAATGAACGGCAGTCGGGAGCGCTCCCTAAAAAATTGATCTGATCATTTTCATCAGATTCGTCATCTATCTCGGTAACGGCCGCTGCGGCCGCGCCATCATATTCGCTGTCATTTTTTTCGTCAGCCTGTTGCATGGTGTTCTGCAATCTCTGGCGCCTCTGACCAGTCATGCGTGCGGAGCCGATTCTTTTCTGGCCCCGAGCACTTTCGGCCTTGGCGTTAGTAGGCTGACTGCTTCCAAAAGAGGTCGGTTGCCTATGTTGGGTTACAGTGGAGCCCAACTCCATAGGCTCAGGGGATTGATTTCGATAGCTGTTGTTATTCTGGGGGAAATTATTTTGCTTAGCCTGCTTCTTGTAGAAATGAGGGTTTTTCCCTAGGCTGTCCTCGGACCTGCGGCTCCTTTGAGCGGTTTTGCCCCTTTCGGTGCTCGTAGGTGCCTGCCTTGTCTTCCAAAGCCTTAGCGTATGTATTGGCAAAATTTGTGCGCTCTATGGTGGCCTCGGACTCCCTAGCCAAAGCTAAAGCTGAGGGCAAGTCCTTGGGTTGCGCCGGCAAGACTATGGCCCTCAAGGGCTTCCTAAGGCCGGCGATAAACGCGTGAAGAGCGTCCTCCCTCACTTCATTATTAAAGAGGACAGCACTGTCCGGTTCGTGAGTCATAACGATTTTGTTGGTTATCAACGTCAATCGTTTCTCTACATCGTCATAATATTCCATTAGGCTAAGCTCCCCTTGCCTAACTGTTTCGAGTCCCTGCCTAAGTACACGCAGCGATGTTTTGTCTGCGTAGGTGCAATCCAGTCGAGCAATAATTGCATCGAAATTTAGGACTGTATTGTGGGCAACTAGTAGCCCTCTTTGCTGACCCCCTAACTTTGTTCCTGATGATCGAGACAGCCTGGTAATGTGCCTCGCTACCATCATACCGTTTGAAGATTTCGTATGCGTCTACGGCTGACTGCCGCCATGACACATAGTCGTCTTGCTCCCCCGAAAATTCTGGCAATGTCTTGACAATGTCCAGTTTTACCCCGCACGGTATGTTAGGGTCAACGATTATTTTCTGGTATGCCTCTACTTGTGGTGTCTCCACACGCAAGCTTTGCATCTGGTGTCTAACTTCATCTAACTGCGTCTGGAAATCCTGCTTCAGTCTGTTTTCTTGTTCAGCCAAAGCTTGGCTAACAGCTCCGGCTATAATAGCTTGTAGTTGTGCGGCGTCCATGGCTGCAGTGCTACTTGTGGTATTCGGACAAAACCCTACTGGCTCTAAACCAAACTCGTCGTCACTATCGCACTCGACTTTTATGTCCCTATATGCCGTCCAACTCATTTACCGTTGGTTAACCCCACGCAAATTAATTTTTTTCCGATCACGCTGTTCAGCTATGCGAGGCGCGATATTTGCACTCGCGAGAAATATAAGGCGACACAAGGAAAAAAATTGTTTTCCCTAAAAAACAACAAAGACAAGGTCTGCGCAGAAGGAATATTTATTCCTATTTAATTACTTTGGCAATAGCTGAAGGTAAGGTAAAGCAGAATTTGCGCTTGTAAAAAAGCAACTTGGGGTATGCTACAGATTCTTGGTAAAAGTATGCTGTGTAAAATCAACAGGTCAAGGTAAAGTAAAGTAGAATTTACGTTCTGTAAAAGCAACTTGTGGTATGCTACAGGAAAAAGTATGCTGCGGAAAATAATGCTCCCTAAAAGCATGCAAAAAAAGGCTGTTAGCTTTTTTTATTTATTCAATATTTCGCACTAAATTCCTTAGGTTGCCGAGTGACTTCACTAATCAAACTTACATGGCCTGTACTCTTAACTACTTTGTTATGTTAAGATATTACTGGGTGCAGGTCCTAATGCACGTCGGGCGCCAATTAATATCTTCCTTCGGTCCAGTACTGGTCCTCTGGTATTGGTATGTAGGTCCACAAAGATGGGATGTCCCCTGGTCCTGGTGTTACCCAGGCGGAACGTCTTCTTATGTCGATTACGATGGAGGGCGTGACTTTGCCCCCTTTGCTGACACTGGCCTTCGGGCTCAGCGTGGATTAATTAAATCAATAAAATATGTTTTACGGCAAGTCGCCGGAGTAGCAGATCTTTATTTGTAAAGTGCTCGCTTAAAACTGAATACAAAAGAATATGCAAAGTGTGGATCTACCCTGGCTTCAATGCATCACGCCATAAACCCATGGTCGGCAAGCCGACTCAGCATTTATGCAACATAGCTCGGTACCCCGGATAAGGGTGTCCGCTTGCTGTTGCTGACCGTTCGAAGCACAGAGCGCTGAACTCGGTCGGGGCGCGTCAGCATTGTTTATATTACTTAACTAGTGTTAGTGTGTGGTCGACATAAACGTCTTGCTCTTAGTTGTTAACTTGCATATCTGTAACACGTGATATATTGGGGCACCTGTGTCAGTACCGCCACGTTTGACGGTCCAGCCTAGTCGAGTCTTTTCGGCGATCGGGTCCTCTATATTGCCTTCCCTTGTGCGGAGGGCGCGGCACAGGGTACTGTTGTTAAGGCCTATTAAAAGCCAAGGCTGTACCTGTCATATACTTCCAGCAGTAAATGCTTTAGGTTTTTTCCGGAAGGCTAAGAACTTTAACCAAGTGAACGTCATACCGGTACCCGAAATTCGAAGATTAACTTCAACAGATTCTTCTTAGTAGCGTTGCATGCCTGCTGTCTACTGCATGCAGAGCGGTTGTGGTTGACCTTTCACCTTTAGAGCCTCCAGCAGTGGTTCGTCAATTAGCGTTAGAGAAGATCCGTCGTCTATAAAGGCATACGTGCAGATTTCCTTCTCGAAACAATAACTACTCGTGCGTCTACCTTTCCAGAAACTATCGTGGGTTCTCTGATATCGATCAGAGGTATCGATTTACTATCTATTGGGCTGCCCTAGTGTTAGAAACGCTAGGCCGAACTAGTTCTTAGAATCTATCGTAACAATAATAATTTAATAATTTTTCGTTATTGTTCTCATCATAAAAAATTGAATACACTTTTCGAACAATAAATTAATAATTTAATTTAATTTATTTAAGCTTAATGCTTAATCTCAACATTCTAGCTTCTCTAGAAAATATATACTTTATATTGTCGGAAACGCTTCTTTTTGCCTATTATATACTTTTAAACGAATCTAGTATACCTTTTTACGCTACGAGTAACAGATATAAAAATGGGATATTTATATAAAATACCTTAAAAAGATAGAGCAACCAAAAATTACACAAAAGTTATATGATTTATTCAAAATCTATTCAAAGAATAAAATTGTCACTGATGAAGTAAAAAAGCTAGAAAAGATAGAATGCTATAGTCGAGTTCCCCGAAAGTGCTATTGAGAAATTTCAAAATTGTCTTGAATATTTTTAGAAATTGGAAAAACAATAATTTTTTTATGTAAGTGAAGAATCTGTACATCATAATATTTTATCTTTACATCACCGGGTGGGGAAATATTCTTAAGAATTACCACCAAACACTATCTCAAACTAAGTGAAGTAGGAAGAGTTTTTAATGTTATCAAATTGTCTTGTTTAAGTCGTCTCAGAGGTCGAGCGTCTTGCAAGAAGACTGCTATGACTCAGTAATCTTTCACTGTATCGACTTGTGTTTCTCCCGATTTGCGCCTCAACAGTGTCAAGATTGAAGTCTTTATGAAGTGTGGAGTTACGTACATACCAGGGACAGTTGGTTATTTGTCGTAGTGTACGATTTTGCATCACATGGATACGTTTATAATTAGATTTGGCTGCAATTCCCCAAATCTGTATCCCGTATAACCACATCGGTACGTTACAGGGCGCATACACAGCTCTCAGCCTCAGCAAGAGAGTGCTCCTTCTATTCATGAGCCATCTCAGCTGTTGTGATCTGTGACCACATTTCTTTACTGCGTTTTTGAGATGTGGTCCAAAGGTGAGGCATTTATCCAGGGTAATACCAAAGACGCTAGAATAATAAGATGGGTAACGGCCATACATTGGTTTTGCACTATGCAGCCACTTTTTTGGTGGCGGCAATAATTGCTCTCTTCCCGCTCGCGTAAAATTGAGAGCATAAAAATCTAAAAATAGAATTCACTTGCTTGTGTGAGTGAAAACAGTAAACAAAAAAGTGTGCATGTGTGCGTAGTTGTGCTAGAAGACGATTTTCGGTCCGAAATGAATTTTGATCTAAGAACAAATTAATGTTTTGGTCAATTTCGTTGTAATATGAGCTAATAAATTAATATTTAAAAATTGTTGTTGTTGTTTTAATATTCTTTAATTAAAATCGTCGCTCGAATTAGCTATCGTTTACATATAAATATTTGTATTATTAATTATCTGTAATAAATGTAATTTTTGGTACCCAGGGAATGGGGTCGTATATTTATATGAGTCGACTTGAAATAGTAAATGTTAAACATTAAAATATTTCCATGTTCCCCAACTAAGCTAGTTTTCTAACTATTGCTTTTCGATATAATTTGCTCCTTTTTCTTAAATTAATTTTATTAAATTTTTGTACTATATATTTATATATTATATAGTGACATATGTAATGCTCAACCACACAACATATATCTACAACATATACCAGCCACTTTATATATTCTCTTACTAAGCAACAATAGAACATAGAACCAAGAATGCCTTAGCACATAAGAACCCAAACTTCTTGGTGACAATAACAAAATTCGGCCGATGTAAACAATTTAACACAAACATCCGCAGTCTTATTCGGAAGTCTTATACCTCTAAATGTTTCTGGAGCAATTCTCTAATAATCTGCATTCAAATTTAGAATTTTGTTTTTTTCAAATATTTTTGTAATTTTTTTGATGTTATGCTGTTGTAGAAATTCAAAACTGTCGCAGGACTGAAGTTCTATAGTCCATAACTAAACTTATCCTAATCGGAATTTGAAGTGGAATACCTCTAAATGTTTCTGGAGCAATTCTCTAATAATCTGCATTCAAATTTAGAATTTTGTTTTTTTCAAATATTTTTGTAATTTTTTTGATGTTATGCTGTTGTAGAAATTCAAAACTGTCGCAGGACTGAAGTTCTAAAGTCCATAACTTAACTTATTTTAATCGGAATTTGAAGTGGCATACCTCTAAATGTTTCTGGAGCAATTCTCTAAAAATCTGCATTCAAATTTAGAATTTTGTTTTTTTCAAATATTTTTGTAATTTTTTTGATGTTATGCTGTTGTAGAAATTCAAAACTGTCGCAGGACTGAAGTTCTATAGTCCATAACTCAACTTATCCTAATCGGAATTTGAAGTGAAATACCTCTAAATGTTTCTGGAGCAATTCTCTAATAATCTGCATTCAAATTTAGAATTTTGTTTTTTTCAAATATTTTTGTAATTTTTTTGATGTTATGCTGTTGTAGAAATTCAAAACTGTCGCAGGACTGAAGTTCTAAAGTCCATAACTTAACTTATTTTAATCGGAATTTGAAGTGGCATACCTCTAAATGTTTCTGGAGAAATTCTCTAAAAATCTGCATTCAAATTTAGAATTTTTTTTTTTTCAAATATTTTTGAAATTTTTTTTGATGTTATGCTGTTGTAGAAATTCAAAACTGTCGCAGGACTGAAGTTCTATAGTCCATAACTCAACTTATCCTAATCGGAATTTGAAGTGGAATACCTCTAAATGTTTCTGGAGCAATTCTCTAATAATCTGCATTCAAATTTAGAATTTTGTTTTTTTCAAATATTTTTGTAATTTTTTTGATGTTATGCTGTTGTAGAAATTCAAAACTGTCGCAGGACTGAAGAAACATTCCCAGAAACATTCAGTTCAGTGGCAACACTCCCCGGAGACGCGCGCGTTTTTGGTGCAGTGATACAGTTTTGTTTAACAAACTTACGGACAACTCCACAACTGTGGCACATCGTGTAATAAACGATAACATAAACAAATTAAGTGCTGGCAAATGAAAGTGTGGCGACTTTTATTAGCCAGCGTCGTTATTCTTTACTTGGTGAGGTGGCTCGGGCCTCACTAAAAAACTACACGAGGCGATCAGCTGGGAGAGCGTTAAGCTGTAAGAGCTTTAAGCCCTGGCTGGTTCGTGTCCACGGTACACTACTACTTACAAGGCGTGTTCTCTTAGCTCCATCTGGATCGTGTTTTACATACTCTGCTGCTAGAACTTTAAGATTCTAGCTGGTTCGAGTCGTCACCAAGCATTTTTGAAAATGGATAACGGTCCACAGCAAAAATCTATCGATTATGAGTCTATGAAGCTAATTGCTGGCGCGGGCCCAAAAGAGATACGGGAGCAAATGAAGAAGAGCTGGCAAAGTGAAGATCCAGCCTTCGCTACTACCAGTATTTCAAACTCCTACTGCAGTTCGACCTTCACACTGACCTCCACCAGCTCGACTATCCCGTCCGCGTGCATCTTCACCTCCTCCTTGAGCGGCAACGTATGCTCTACTGCTGCCAGTACAACTTACAACAGTGCATCTGTCAGCTCAATCGCGAAGTCACAATCTGCCACCGGCTGGCAGGATGTCTCCTTTAAATCAAGAAATGGAGGAATCAAAAAGAGAGCAGGCGCAGTCCTCTCCCCTAAAATGGTAAAAAAGGTGGCATCTGATAAGCCGGCAAAAATCTCTGCCAATCGCTTCCAAGCCCTAAGCGACGAGGAAGATATGGTCCTGGGCGAGGTATCTTCGAGTGACGATGACGAGCCATGCTCCTCGAATACCGTCCATAACCGTGCTGCAAGGAAAGCAGGACCAAAACAACAGCTGAAAGGTGCTCACCAAACTGTACCAGCCGCCCCGAAATCAAGCCGTCACTCTAAGGTGCCTAGAATGATGTTTCCCAATGTGGTGAACTTCACAGCATTTCGCAGCGAGCTGGACGCCCTTGTGGGAGACTCCTATACAATCAAGGCCCTAAATTCGGGAGATTGCGCTGTTCAGTGCAACACCCCTGATAGCTACAGGCTGGTGGCCCGGCACTTTCTCGACAAAGGATCCCTATTTCATCACCATCAGCTACCGGAGGACCGACCCTACAAAATAGTCATGCGCAATATTCACCACGGAGTCCCATCGGAGGATATCATCGCAACCCTCCAGAACGAAGGACATAACGTTGTACGGATTTATACCCCGCGCAACAAGGCAACCTCTCTTCCTCTTAATATGAGGTTCATTGACCTCAAAAAGGCGGAGAACAACAATCAAGTAAAGGGCATACCGGTTGTCTGTAGGCACAGGGTAGCATGGGAGAAACCCCGTAAGCAACCGGAGCCGATACAATGCCACAGGTGCCAAGGCTATGGTCATACCAAGGCATATTGTTCTCGGCACTATATATGCAGAGAATGTGGAGAAAATCACCCCACTGCAGAGTGTAAGCTGGAACAGGACGAGGCCAGATTCTGCTTTCACGTTGGCGGCCCCCATGCAGCCAACTTTAAAGGTTGCAAAAAGTACCTGCTAGAGGCTTCTAACCATAAACACCAACGGAAGATCAATGAACCCTCTGTTTCTGGTCCTGCAAGAGGAGCACACCAACCCAGTCCACCAGCCCACATGTCTGAAAAGCCTTCATATGAGAATATTGTCAGAGGAAGTCAGCCCGTCGCCAAGCCTGCCGCTACTATCCCCCATGCAAGCGCTAACCTTGACTCCAAGCTGGAGCAGCTGTTTACTAGGCTTGACAGGATGATGTCACTAGTCGAAACGCTAATGCAACTGCTCCTGCAAACTCGCACCTTCCCTTCTGCTGCTCAAAATGGGTCCTCTTAAGGTAGCAGCTTGGAATGCCAATGGGGCCTCCTCGAAGACCAATGAGATTCTCGCCTTCATCGAGCTTCACGAAATTGACATCCTCCTGCTGTCGGAAACCCACTTCGTTTCCCGGTCCACCTTCAGAGTTCCTGGCTTTATCCTCCACACTGCCAACCACCCGGATGACAGTCAACGCGGAGGTGCGGCGATCCTTATCAGATCACTCATCTCCCATCAACCCTTCTCCACCCTGTCGGAAAATCACATCCAAGCAGCAGTTATCCAGCTGAAGGCAAGCAGGGGCACCTTTAACATTGCCTCAGTGTACTGCCCTCCTAACCTCACGTAGACGGAGGCTGACGTTGAGCTGATCATCGCTCAATTTGGCACAAAGTTCCTTGCGGCAGGTGATTGGAACGCAAAGCACAGATGGTGGGGGAACCACAGGATGTGCACTAGAGGCAGGGTGCTGTTCTCTGCTCTGGCGGGCGAAGGTATCGACATCGTTGCAACTGGAGAAGCTACTTGCTATCCCTTTCGAGCAGGTGCCACTCCAAGTGCCATCGATTTCGGGATCTCCAAAGGATTCAGACAGCAAGAAATCAATGTGCAAATACTGACAGAACTGTCATCTGACCATCTCCCCCTGCTGTTTGAGCTGGATGAAGACGCCCAGCTATTCAAAGGTGTCACAAAAATGCTGTCACCTACTGCAAATACTGTGGCCTTCAAGGAGCACATCGAGGCCACAGTAGATCTCAACATCCCCATTGACACCTGCAATAGTCTGGAAGCGTATGTAGATTACCTCGCAGCTACAATCGCGGAAGCAGCACGGAGGGCCACACCACCCCCACACCAAACTCGTCACACGACCGTAAGGAGGGCTCCCATCTTGAGCTTAGAGGCTAGGGAGCTGCTCTCCCACAAAAGGCGCCTCAGGAGACGGTACATCGCAACAGGAGATCCTAGCATCAAGCAGCTATACTCTAGCACCACTAACAGACTGCACCGCTTGCTAGCCAGGACCCGACGAGAAAATCTGGATACCCTGCTGGAGGGTACTGTACCGGATAACAACAGCAATTTTTCGTTATGGAGGCTCACAAGAGGAATCAAGAGACAGCCGTTGTTTCAATCACCCGTCCTGAGTCACAGTGGCCTCTGGCTCAAAACGGACGATGAAAAAGCGAGGGCATTTGCCTCGCACCTGACCTCCACCTTCATGCCCTTCAACCTAACAGATGACTCAAACCGCGTAGCCATCAATAATTTCCTGGACACTCCGACTGCACCGGCAGGAAGTCATGATGCAGCTGAAGGCGCTGCAAATTAAGAAAACCCCTGGCTACGATGGCATCGACAACCGTGCTGCGAAGTCTCTGCCACGCAAAGGAGTCCTAGCCTTAGTAAAAATATTTAATGCCATGCTAAGGCTAGGGCACTTTCCAAGGCAATGGAAGCGTGCACGTATCATCATGATACCTAAAGCCGGAAAGCCGCCAACGCAGATCGATGCATATCGCCCAATCAGCTTGCTATCAACTTTCTCCAAAATTTTTGAGAGAATACTCTTAGCCCGTCTGATGGAACTGCCGCAAGTAGTAAACTACTTGCCTCGACACCAATTTGGTTTCAGGAAGTCCCATGGCTGCCCTGAACAAGTACATCGACTGGTAAACCAGGTGACGCATGGCTTCGAGCACAAACTCTACACGGTCGGCGTCTTTCTAGATGTGAAGCAAGCGTTTGACAAGGTGTGGCATGAGGGCCTTCTATACAAGATGAAAGCTCTCCTTCCTGCTCCCTACTATGCCATCCTGAGATCCTTCACCTCTTATCGGACGTTCGACGTAGCAGTGCGTGATGCTCGGTCCAGCCTGAAAGAGATTCACGCAGGAGTTCCACAGGGAAGTGTTCTTGGGCCCTTTCTGTACACCCTGTACACTGCCGACTTGCCATCTCCCGCCAACAACACCGAGGTTTCCCCGGCTCAGCTTCTCCTGGCCACTTACGCCGATGACACCGCCATGTTGGCGTCTCATTCTTCACTGCAAACTGCCTCCAATGCTGTCCAGGAATGGCTGCATGCAATTGAAGAATGGACTGCCAAATGGAATGTGGCCATTAACTCCTCAAAGTCAGCCTGTGTAACTTTTTCCCTGCGGCCCGGAACTTGCACAGGTCTGACCTTCGATGGAAACCCCATCAACAATGTCACATCGCACTGCTACCTAGGAGTACACCTGGATCGGAGACTGACCTGGAGGGCCCACATCACGTCGGTCAAATCCAAGTCCCTGGCGAAGCTAAAAAAGCTCGACTGGCTCTTGCACTCTAGCAAGCTACAAATGAGCTCTAAGGCTCTTTTAATCAAAGCCATACTAGCTCCAACGTGGAGTTATGCCATCCAGGTGTGGGGAACTGCCGCCAAATCCCAGCTCAATAGGCTCCGAGTGGTCCAGTCGAGAGCTGCACGTCACGCATCTGGGCTCCCCTGGTACGTGACGAACAAGGTAATCGAAACAGATCTGAAAGTTACCCTTCTTGGGGATCAGATCAATTTTCATAGCAGCCGTTATGCCGACAGGCTTGTAGTCCACCCGAACCGACTGGCAAATATGCTTGTTAATCCCATCTCCCTCCGAAGGCTGAAGAGGGTACACCCCAGCGATCTCCCCACCCGGAGGATAATATAAATTAAGTAATTAATAACTAGATAAATCTTTCCCTCTGTACTAAATTAAGAAACCACTTGGTCTCATATACTTTTTATAAGCACATTAGGTTAAGTTCAGTGGAGTTGACTGAACGATTCCTTTTGAAACCCAAATAAAAATATATAGTCTTATTCGTTATTCCCACTAGAAGGGTGAAAACTGCTTACACAGCTTAAAGGGTCAAAACTTTCCACGTAGCTCAAACTCGGCTGATCTGTATCCATGCGCAATCCACTCAAGAGATCGCCTAATTAACGTTAACATAAATGAGAGCCTATGTACGCTCAATATGAAGAAGTAAATAAGCTCAGCCAAGGGTTTGCTAAGCGTTCGCTTTGCAAATTAGATTTAGATTTTATTCATACTTCAATTGTATAAGACGTGAATTTGTCTCCGACGTTCGCTTAAGTTTTTGATTAATAAAAATATTTTTTTTATAAACCAACAAACCGCGAAGTTGTAATTGGAGCAGTCGGTAGGATCCGCGTGTGAACATAATCTCTTAGAGCTAATAAATTAGTTCGAGATTAATAAAGCGCAGCTCGTGGCGAACAAAGTTTCGTTTGTGCTTCAGTTTATACAAAGCAGATCCGCAAAAGAATCTATGTGACAAAATATTTGTGAATAGTTATCTAACTCTCGATGTTGGATACTATTAATACAAATTAAAAACTGCAAGTGACCATTAAAGCGTGACCCACCAAAATAAATAAAAGGTGTGACTGTTACCAGGTCAGTGTAGCCCATCTAACATTGATTGGACCGCTACGAAGGTGTGTGAATCTTAAAATTAAAAAAAAAAAAAAAAAAAAAAAATAAAAACCCCGGTATTAACCTACCAAGTGATTTAAAAGCAAAAATGAACAATAGCCAACAACATGGCACAACCCAGTGAACAAATTATAATTCTATCCGAGCTACATTTGAATCAGGCTTTGGGCCAGATTCGCCACATCCCAACATTTGACGGTTCCACAAGAGAACTGGCATCATTTGTGAGACGTGTGGACTTCGTGATGTCCCTATACCCGACAACAGACAAGAGGCAACATAGTGTACTCTACAGTGCCATCGAGATGCAGCTGTCCCGACACGCACAAGAAGTGTCCCAGCTACAACAGTGCAACACCTGGGCTGAACTGCGATCAGTCCTCATTGATGAATTCAAAACCCAAGTCCCATACGAAGAGCTGCTAAGAAGACTTTACAACACATACTGGAGTGGTAGTATTCGTAAGTTTGTAGAAGAACTAGAAAATAAGATGTTCGAAATTTCAAGTAAATTATCACTAGAAAATAATTATACAAATACAACTCTTTATACCGCCGCAATGGCTAATACTATAAAAGATGTAATTTATAAAAGAATTCCAGACAGAATGTTCATGACTTTAGCAAGATACGATATTACAACAACAACATTATTAAGACAAGTAGCGCAAAGGGAAGGCCTTTACGATACAATTGTATCAAATACAGAAAAAGTTAAAGCTAAATCAAACAGTCCATCTACATCACAAAGCAGTAGTAAAAATAATGAATCTCAAAAGAACAAGGGAAATAATAATGACCAAGGTACAAAACCTTATTATATTCAAACACAGCAAAATCAAAATCAAAATAATTATGCAAGTAATAATTCAAAAAGGGTTGAAAATAACCAAGCAACATACAGCGAGTTCAAACAAAAGTTAGACCAGGGTAGAGCGCAAAACGCTCTAAATTATCAAAAACCCATATCTTATTCTACTACTAACCAACCCCAAAAAAGGCAGCGTGAAAGTTCCAGTGGTCAGTCTAAAATGGACACCAGTGAAAATTTTCATCAACTTGCCTCGGGATCGGAATCAGAAGTAGAAGAAGAAGAACCTAACTATGAACGATATCAAACTCAAATGTTTGATTGACACAGGTTCATCAATAAATTTGATGAGTAAAAATTTTTTCAATTGTCCGATTAACTCAAAAGCTCCATTGGATGTACACACAATAAACGGTCAAATTATTTTAAAATCAAAAATTTCATTAAAACCTAGTAAACTATGTCCGACAAAGCAAACATTTTATTTACATAAATTTTCAGAAAAATACGACATTTTGTTAGGCAGGGAATATTTGGAAGATTCCAAAGCAATTATATGCTATACATCCAATACAGTTACTTTAAATAAATACACATTTAAATTGCGACTTGAAGATATTAATGAAGAAGAAGAAACACCTAAAGAGAGTTTAAAAGAAAACCTATTAGATTCTCTAAATATTGAGTATGTCAATTATGTAATTGACAACGAACTCAATGAAACAAATGAATTTCGACTTGATCATCTAAACGATGAAGAGAGGAAAGCCCTCACCAGTGTCTTATACGAGTTTAGTGACATACAGTACAAAGAAGGTGAAAATTTGACCTTCACAAGTACAACTAAGCATGTCATAACAACTAAACACGAAGACCCAATTTACAGACGTCCATACAAATACCCACAAAGCTTCGACGAAGAAGTCGAAAACCAAATGAAAGACATGATGCAACAAGGCATCATAAGAAAATCGAATTCTCCGTATTGTTCTCCGGTTTGGGTAGTACCCAAAAAGCCAGATGCATCGGGAAAATCAAAATTTCGCATAGTCATTGACTATCGCAACCTCAACGAATTAACCGTTGATGACAAATACCCAATACCGGTAATGGATGAAATATTGGACAAGCTTGGAAATTGCCAATACTTTACAACCATTGACCTCGCAAAAGGGTTTCATCAAATACAAATGGATGAAAATTCCATTGCGAAGACAGCTTTTTCCACCAAAAATGGTCATTTTGAATATACTCGAATGCCATTTGGTTTAAAAAAGGCACCCGCAACTTTTCAACGTTGCATGAATAATCTCTTAGCAGATTTAATATACAAAAATTGTCTCGTATATATGGATGACATAATTGTGTATTCCACTTCATTGGAAGAGCGAATGTCTTTGCGAAAGGTATTCTTAAAGCTCAGGGAAGCAAATTTAAAATTACAGCTAGACAAATGCGAATTCCTTAAAAAAGAAACTGAATTCCTAGGGCATATAATTACAACAGATGGTATTAAACCAAATCCCACAAAAATTAAAGCCGTAGTGAATTTCCCTATACCAAAGTCCACTAAGGAAATGAAATCATTTCTTGGTCTTTGCGGTTTTTACCGCAAATTTATTCCAAACTTCGCTAAAATAGCAAAACCAATGACATTACGACTAAGAAAAGGCTCAATAATAAATATCAAAGACTCAGACTATTACTTAGCTTTTGAAAAACTAAAAGTGTTAATAACGTCCGATCCCATATTAATACACCCAGATTTTAAAAAGTCTTTTTCACTAACTACTGATGCCAGCAATTTTGCTATAGGCGCGGTATTATCGCAAGAGCATAAACCTATATGTTATGCGAGCAGAACTCTGAACGAACATGAAATTAATTATTCCGCAATAGAAAAGGAACTCCTTGGTATTGTTTGGGCCACTAAATATTTCAGGTCCTATTTATTTGGTAGAAAATTCGAGATCTACAGTGATCACAGGCCATTGGTTTGGCTTGATTCAATTAAGGAGCCAAACATGAAACTTCAGAGATGGAAAATCAAATTAAATGAATTTGATTACCATATCAAATATCTCCCTGGTAAAGAAAACCATGTAGCAGATGCTCTATCAAGAGTAAAAATTGAAGAAAACTTCCTAGGAGAAACCTCCAGTAACATTTCGTTACCAACACAAGCTACTATTCACAGTGCTCAAGAAGATAACCAATCTTATATTTCCTTAACGGAGAGGCCAATTAATTATTACAACAGGCAGATAGAATTTATAGAAGACGATAATAATACCGTAGAAACTAAAGGATACTTTCATAAAACAAAAATTAAAATTCATTACATAGAAATGACAAATGTCCATGCCAAAGAATTAATTAAAGAATATTTTTGTACTAATAATTTTCTTTCATAACGAAGCAGACTTCCTTACATTTCAAAACGCTTACATAGAAATTGTCAGTCCGAATAACATAACCAAAGTTATGAAATCAAACATCAAATTAAAAGATATTGAAACATATTCAGAATTTAAAGAAATAATTATAAAAAGCCACAGAGAGCTTTTACACCCAGGAATAGAGAAACAAACTAACCTTTTCAAAGAAAAATATTATTACCCAGACTACCAAAAGTTAATACAGAACATTATTAATGAATGCGAAGTATGTAACATATCCAAAACAGAACATAGAGATACTAAACTAAACTATGAGTTAACACCAGAAACTTTTAATCCCAGAGAAAAATATGTTATCGATTTTTATTTAATCAATAATAAAACATTCCTGTCATGCATTGACATTTATTCCAAATATGCCGCCTTGATTGAAGTTAGCAGTAGAGACTGGCTGGAAGCGAAAAGAGCTCTCCTTAAAATTTTCAATGAAATGGGAAAACCGTCCGAAATAAATGCCGATAAAGATTTAGCTTTTATATGTTCCGCGTTACACTTATGGCTTAGGTCCGAAAATGTGAATATAAATATCACAACAAGTAAAAATGGAATTTCTGACATTGAAAGATTCCATAAAACAGTCAATGAAAAGTTAAGAATCATTAATAGTGAGTCCGACCCAGAAAATAAGATAACACAATTTGAAACTATGTATATGTATATGTATATAATCATAAAACCAAACACAATACAACTGGTAGAATACCAGCTGATATTTTCATTTATGCAGGAACACCTGCATATGACACCCAAAAGGAGAAACAATCAAAAATAGATAAGTTGAATAAAGATAGACATAGCTATGAAGTAGATACCAGATATAAACAAGCACCATTGGTAAAAAAGTAAAACAACTAACCCATTTAAGAAAACAGGGCGTATAGAACAAATAGATAAGAAACATTACGAAGAAACAAATAGAGGAAGAAAAGTTGAACATTATAAATCTAAATTTAAAAAACAAAAGAAAATTAATAACAGTAAATACCATTCCCAGCTCAACTCTTGAAAATCAAGAGGAGTCCGATTAAACAGTTATTCATAATAACATTTATAATATGTTTCGTCTGTGCCGTCCGTGGTCAAAGCCTAGAGGTGAACCCAATACAAGCTAAAAATGGATATCTTATATTTAAAACAGGATCAATTAATATACCTATAAACTATGAATATCACTATTTGTCCGTAAACTTAACAAAAACCGAACAAACTTTTGCGAATTTAATTAAACAAGCTGAGGAATATGGTACTATAGCCCAAATCCAATATTTAACTGAAAAATTAGACAGAGAGATGAATGGAATAAGAATAATAAAACGTAATAAACGTGGTTTAATTAATATTATAGGTACCGCATATAAATACCTTTTTGGCACTTTAGATCAAAATGACAAAGAAGAATTAGAACAAAAAATAAACGATCTTTCTCAACATAGTATTCAAATTAATGAATTGAATGAAGTAATAGAAGTAGTCAATAGAGGCATTGAAGTAATCAACCATTTAAGCGCAATAAGTGAAGGTGACAGAAGATTAGAACTTTTAATATTTAATTTACAACACTTTACCGAATACATTGAAGATATAGAACTTGGTATGCAGTTAACAAGACTTCGTATTTTTAATCCCAAATTATTAAAACATGATCCATTATCACATGTAAATTCCGAAAAATTGCTAAATATAAAAACTTCTACGTGGTTAAAATCAGATGCAAATGAAATACTTATTATTTCCCATATTCCTAGAGACATTATAAAAACTGCCCTTTTTAACATCGTACCATATCCAGACGAAGATAATAATATACTTATAGAAAACGATAAATAAAACGATAAATATTATATTCAAGATAATCAAGTTTATAAACAAAACTCAAGAAAACCAATAATAAACAATACAGGAATATTAAATCAAATACCAACAGAATGTAGATATTCAAAAACACATAACAATATTGGAATAACTTATGTAGAACCAAACATAATTTTAACTTGGAAATTATCAAAAATTTTATTAAACCAAAACTGTATAACTAATAGAGAAATTATAATAGAAGGAGACAATATAATAAAAGCCTTTAATTGTTCTGTTCAAATAGAAAACATATTAATCACAAGCACAACACTAGACTACACACAAACGGTCTAATAACAATGTAACTAAGTTAGAACCATTATCATATCTACACGCTAAAGAAATAATTAAAGAACACACTAATACATACAACACATTACAAATTGTTACATTAACTATACTTGCTATTATAATACTTGCACTTATACTATATTTCATTTATAAATATAAAGGCATTCCAAAAAAATTAATTGTTAAGTATAAAAAAGAGAATTCAGAACAAATAAAACAACAAAATAGTATAACAACAGAAAATATAAATACAGTACTTGATACTAATCCTGTATTGTATCCTAGAATATCCGCCTGAGGACAGGCTAAATTTTAAGGGTGGGGTAGTGACATATGTAATGCTCAACCACACAACATATATCTACAACATATACCAGCCACTTTATATATTCTCTTACTTAGCAACTATAGAACATAGAACCAAGAATGCCTTAGCACATAAGAACCCCAACTTCTTGGTGACAATAACAAATTCGGCCGATGTAAACAATTTAACACAAACATCCGCAGTCTTATTCGTTATTCCCACTAGAAGGGTGAAAACTGCTTACACAGCTTAAAGGGTCAAAACTTTCCACGTATGCGCAATCCACTCAAGAGAGCGCCTAATTAACGTTAACATAAATGAGAGCCTATGTACGCTCAATATGAAGAAGTAAATAAGCTCAGCCAAGGGTTTGCTAAGCGTTCGCTTTGCAAATTAGATTTAGATTTTATTCATACTTCAATTGTATAAGACGTGAATTTGTCTCCGACGTTCGCTTAAGTTTTTGATTAATAAAAATATTTTTTTTATAAACCAACAAACCGCGAAGTTGTAATTATATATATATTTATTTTTAGTCGTCACTAATTTTTCATTTATGAGATATAATGCTGAGTGAATATTTTTTGTTAAGCATTTTTAATGTTGTCGTGTTTTTATGGCACTTACGTCAGACTTCGCAAGGGGACTGTGAACGACATCTCTTTTGTGGAGGCGATCTTACAGCATTGAAATCAATATCATCATTTTTGCAACTCTCATATTTAATTAGGTTGCGATCTGCCATTGTTCCTATCCTTAGATATTTTACGCTAATATCATCTGGCGAGAAATGATCTTGGAATAAAAACAGTGATAAAGTGCTCGCCACAAAATCTTCTGTATATTGGCACTTTACCGCCCATTTCATTAAAATTGTTGTATCCTTTTCAGGAAACCTAAACAATTTAAGAGCTGCACTTGTTCCCACTGATATTTTATCTTTTTTTGTCGGCCATATCCAATTTTTTTACATAAAACAATTAATGTTAAATTCAAAAGCTCAAACCTTTATCGAAAAGTAGCAGTACCAGCACAACGTAATATAGGCGCGACAAATTATGAAAATATGTACACTTCTAAAATTTTTTTTTATTTTGTACTACTTAGGACAATAACTTATCGAACTTTATCAGAAAATCCATTTTTTTATTTAAAAATGTGTTTATATTATTAAAATTTCGAGAAACAGGAGATGGAGATTCCAGTTTGTTTACGTTTGCGTTCTGGCGTTGATAATCACTGCCAGTGGTCTCTTTTCCAACACTGGTATGTCCCTTACCAATGTTAGCGGTTGCGATGGTCACTTTTGTGCTGTTAACTTTGTTCTTGTTCGCATCGTCGATTTCCGTGTAAATCCTCTACGTTCATGCTAGCATCTGTCTCGTCCCGAAGTTTCTGTGCCAAAGTGCCAAAGCTCTCGTCCGGTAGTGCCAATATTGACTGAACGTTAATCGGGTGTTGCTGTTTAATGTTATATTTCTTTAATTGGGGTTGTATGTTATGTAAACGAGGCTGGGCTGTTGTATTGTCATGTCTTGCAATAGCTGCGTAGGACAAGCTCCCAGTATAGGTATTGAATGCTGCTTACTTTAATGCTGCTGTGTTTGCTGAGTTTTTTGCTGGTTTGTTGCACTTTTTTCTAACCTGGCTTGCTTATGTTGTTGCTTCTTTATAGTGCCATTGATCGTCGAAGAAACTTCTGGTACCACTGGCAACCTTTGTAACTTTCCGTGTGATTTGCTCCACAGTGTATACAAATAGACTGTTGATCATTGGGACGCACGCATAGCTTGGTATGACGACGACAGTATTTACAGCATTGACAACGTACGCCTTGAGTGTTAATATCGTAAGAAATGGCAAGAAATGGAAGAATGGAAGAAATGTCTTCTGCTAGTTCTCGACCCTTGGGTGAATTGTACGTATCACCCCAAAGCCAATGTCGGACGTTCCAGTCCCCACCCACTAAATACCTTTGGCCAAGACACAAGTATGTCACTGAAGTGCCTTTCTTCAATTCTATTTGTTGGTGGACAGTATATCGCGCTAAATTCCATATCTCCCAACCCGGTGGACACCTTAACTGAAGACTTCTGAATAGTTCGTTTGAATAACCCTTTGCGGGAAATGGCGGAGAGAGCTCTTCACCAGTACTGCTGCTCCCCCCATTCCGTGATTATGGCTTGAAGGTTTGTATGCGGGATAAAAGCTATATCTTAACTGTGTTCCCTCTGTTGAGTCTGATCTCGTTTAGGAGAAGAATGTCAACGCAGTTGTTGTGTGCGAATAGCTCAACTTCTCTGGCTTTACCTGGAATACCATTTACATTCCAGATAAAAATCTTTAGAGGGTTGGAGAGCCGATGTATCCCCAGTCCGTTGCTTCAGCATATTGGCAATTTAAAAAACCTTTTTTCCCAGCCGTTGGAGTCGTTGACTATTCAGCTTGTATTGTTTTTGTTGCTCCTGTTGCTGCTGCTTTAGCCACGACAGGAATTGCTGCTGTTGAAGCTGTTGCTGCCAAATCATAAATTGTTATTGCTGCTGTGCCAATATTAACTGAACGTTAATCGTGTGTTGCTGTATAATGTTATATTCCCAGTATAGGCTTAGGGAGTGCTAGCTATTGAATGCTGTTTAGTTTCATGCTGCTGTTTTTGCTGAGGCTGTTGCTGGTTTCTTGCACTTTTATCTAACTTGGCTTTCTTAGGTTGTTGCTTCTTTATATTCCCCATTGATTGTCGAAGATACTCCTGGTACCACTGGCAAACAGTGGAGATTTACCAGCTTCTCGTCGCATTTCTTCATAATAAATCCGCTTGTTACTAAGCTGAGAGTTAGAAGTTTGATTCAGTTCAGTGGCAACACTCCCCGGAGACGCGCGCGTTTTTGGTGCAGTGATACAGTTTTGGTTTAACAAACTTACGGACAACTCCACAACTGTGGCATATCGTGTAATAAACGATAACATAAACAAATTAAGTGCTGGCAAATGAAAGTGTGGCGACTTTTATTAGCCAGCGTCGTTATTCTTTACTTGGTGAGGTGGCTCGGGCCTCACTAAAAAACTACACGAGGCGATCAGCTGGGAGAGCGTTAAGCTGTAAGAGCTTTAAGCCCTGGCTGGTTCGTGTCCACGGTACACTACTACTTACAAGGCGTGTTCTCTTAGCTCCATCTGGATCGTGTTTTACATACTCTGCTGCTAGAACTTTAAGATTCTAGCTGGTTCGAGTCGTCACCAAGCATTTTTGAAAATGGATAACGGTCCACAGCAAAAATCTATCGATTATGAGTCTATGAAGCTAATTGCTGGCGCGGGCCCAAAAGAGATACGGGAGCAAATGAAGAAGAGCTGGCAAAGTGAAGATCCAGCCTTCGCTACTACCAGTATTTCAAGCTCCTACTGCAGTTCGACCTTCACACTGACCTCCACCAGCTCGACTATCCCGTCCGCGTGCATCTTCACCTCCTCCTTGAGCGGCAACGTATGCTCTACTGCTGCCAGTACAACTTACAACAGTGCATCTGTCAGCTCAATCGCGAAGTCACAATCTGCCACCGGCTGGCAGGATGTCTCCTTTAAATCAAGAAATGGAGGAATCAAAAAGAGAGCAGGCGCAGTCCTCTCCCCTAAAATGGTAAAAAAGGTGGCATCTGATAAGCCGGCAAAAATCTCTGCCAATCGCTTCCAAGCCCTAAGCGACGAGGAAGATATGGTCCTGGGCGAGGTATCTTCGAGTGACGATGACGAGCCATGCTCCTCGAATACCGTCCATAACCGTGCTGCAAGGAAAGCAGGACCAAAACAACAGCTGAAAGGTGCTCACCAAACTGTACCAGCCGCCCCGAAATCAAGCCGTCACTCTAAGGTGCCTAGAATGATGTTTCCCAATGTGGTGAACTTCACAGCATTTCGCAGCGAGCTGGACGCCCTTGTGGGAGACTCCTATACAATCAAGGCCCTAAATTCGGGAGATTGCGCTGTTCAGTGCAACACCCCTGATAGCTACAGGCTGGTGGCCCGGCACTTTCTCGACAAAGGATCCCTATTTCATCACCATCAGCTACCGGAGGACCGACCCTACAAAATAGTCATGCGCAATATTCACCACGGAGTCCCATCGGAGGATATCATCGCAACCCTCCAGAACGAAGGACATAACGTTGTACGGATTTATACCCCGCGCAACAAGGCAACCTCTCTTCCTCTTAATATGAGGTTCATTGACCTCAAAAAGGCGGAGAACAACAATCAAGTTAAGGGCATACCGGTTGTCTGTAGGCACAGGGTAACATGGGAGAAACCCCGTAAGCAACCGGAGCCGATACAATGCCACAGGTGCCAAGGCTATGGTCATACCAAGGCATATTGTTCTCGGCACTATATATGCAGAGAATGTGGAGAAAATCACCCCACTGCAGAGTGTAAGCTGGAACAGGACGAGGCCAGATTCTGCTTTCACTGTGGCGGCCCCCATGCAGCCAACTTTAAAGGTTGCAAAAAGTACCTGCTAGAGGCTTCTAACCGTAAACACCAACGGAAGATCAATGAACCCTCTGTTTCTGGTCCTGCAAGAGGAGCACACCAACCCAGTCCACCAGCCCACATGTCTGAAAAGCCTTCATATGCGAATATTGTCAGAGGAAGTCAGCCCGTCGCCAAGCCTGCCGCTACTATCCCCCATGCAAGCACTAACCTTGACTCCAAGCTGGAGCAGCTGTTTACTAGGCTTGATAGGATGATGTCACTAGTCGAAACGCTAATGCAACTGCTCCTGCAAACTCGCACCTTCCCTTCTGCTGCTCAAAATGGGTCCTCTTAAGGTAGCAGCTTGGAATGCCAATGGGGCCTCCTCGAAGACCAATGAGATTCTCGCCTTCATCGAGCTTCACGAAATTGACATCCTCCTGCTGTCGGAAACCCACTTCGTTTCCCGGTCCACCTTCAGAGTTCCTGGCTTTACCCTCCACACTGCCAACCACCCGGATGACAGTCAACGCGGAGGTGCGGCGATCCTTATCAGATCACTCATCTCCCATCAACCCTTCTCCACCCTGTCGGAAAATCACATCCAAGCAGCAGTTATCCAGCTGAAGGCAAGCAGGGGCACCTTTAACATTGCCTCAGTGTACTGCCCTCCTAACCTCACGTGGACGGAGGCTGACGTTGAGCTGATCATCGCTCAATTTGGCACAAAGTTCCTTGCGGCAGGTGATTGGAACGCAAAGCACAGATGGTGGGGGAACTACAGGATGTGCACTAGAGGCAGGGTGCTGTTCTCTGCTCTGGCGGGCGAAGGTATCGACATCGTTGCAACTGGAGAAGCTACTTGCTATCCCTTTCGAGCAGGTGCCACTCCAAGTGCCATCGATTTCGGGATCTCCAAAGGATTCAGACAGCAAGAAATCAATGTGCAAATACTGACAGAACTGTCATCTGACCATCTCCCACTGCTGTTTGAGCTGGATGAAGACGCCCAGCTATTCAAAGGTGTCACAAAAATGCTGTCACCTACTGCAAATACTGTGGCCTTCAAGGAGCACATCGAGGCCACAGTAGATCTCAACATCCCCATTGACACCTGCAATAGTCTGGAAGCGTATGTAGATTACCTCGCAGCTACAATCGCGGAAGCAGCACGGAGGGCCACACCACCCCCACACCAAACTCGTCACACGACCGTAAGGAGGGCTCCCATCTTGAGCTTAGAGGCTAGGGAGCTGCTCTCCCACAAAAGGCGCCTCAGGAGACGGTACATCGCAACAGGAGATCCTAGCATCAAGCAGCTATACTCTAGCACCACTAACAGACTGCACCGCTTGCTAGCCAGGACCCGACGAGAAAATCTGGATACCCTGCTGGAGGGCACTGGACCGGATAACAACAGCAATTTTTCGTTATGGAGGCTCACAAGAGGAATCAAGAGACAGCCGTTGTTTCAATCACCCGTCCTGAGTCACAGTGGCCTCTGGCTCAAAACGGACGATGAAAAAGCGAGGGCATTTGCCTCGCACCTGACCTCCACCTTCATGCCCTTCAACCTAACAGATGACTCAAACCGCGTAGCCATCAATAATTTCCTGGACACTCCGACTGCACCGGCTCGCCCCATTAGACATACCACACCGCAGGAAGTCATGATGCAGCTGAAGGCGCTGCAAATTAAGAAAACCCCTGGCTACGATGGCATCGACAACCGTGCTGCGAAGTCTCTGCCACGCAAAGGAGTCCTAGCCTTAGTAAAAATATTTAATGCCATGCTAAGGCTAGGGCACTTTCCAAGGCAATGGAAGCGTGCACGTATCATCATGATACCTAAAGCCGGAAAGCCGCCAACGCAGATCGATGCATATCGCCCAATCAGCTTGCTATCAACTTTCTCCAAATTTTTGAGAGAATACTCTTAGCCCGTCTGATGGAACTGCCGCAAGTAGTAAACTACTTGCCTCGACACCAATTTGGTTTCAGGAAGTCCCATGGCTGCCCTGAACAAGTACATCGACTGGTAAACCAGGTGACGCATGGCTTCGAGCACAACTCTACACGGTCGGCGTCTTTCTAGATGTGAAGCAAGCGTTTGACAAGGTGTGGCATGAGGCCTTCTATACAAGATGAAAGCTCTCCTTCCTGCTCCCTACTATGCCATCCTGAGATCCTTCACCTCTTATCGGACGTTCGACGTAGCAGTGCGTGATGCTCGGTCCAGCCTGAAAGAGATTCACGCAGGAGTTCCACAGGGAAGTGTTCTTGGGCCCTTTCTGTACACCCTGTACACTGCCGACTTGCCATCTCCCGCCAACAACACCGAGGTTTCCCCGGCTCAGCTGCTCCTGGCCACTTACGCCGATGACACCGCCATGTTGGCGTCTCATTCTTCACTGCAAACTGCCTCCAATGCAGTCCAGGAATGGCTGCATGCAATTGAAGAATGGACTGCCAAATGGAATGTGGCCATTAACTCCTCAAAGTCAGCCTGTGTAACTTTTTACTGCGGCCCGGAACTTGCACAGGTCTGACCTTCGATGGAAACCCCATCATCAATGTCACATCGCACTGCTACCTAGGAGTACACCTGGATCGGAGACTGACCTGGAGGGCCCACATCACGTCGGTCAAATCCAAGTCCCTGGCGAAGCTAAAAAAGCTCGACTGGCTCTTGCACTCTAGCAAGCTACAAATGAGCTCTAAGGCTCTTTTAATCAAAGCCATACTAGCTCCAACGTGGAGTTATGCCATCCAGGTGTGGGGAACTGCCGCCAAATCCCAGCTCAATAGGCTCCGAGTGGTCCAGTCGAGAGCTGCACGTCACGCATCTGGGCTCCCCTGGTACGTGACGAACAAGGTAATCGAAACAGATCTGAAAGTTACCCTTCTTGGGGATCAGATCAATTTTCATAGCAGCCGTTATGCCGACAGGCTTGTAGTCCACCCGAACCGACTGGCAAATATACTTGTTAATCCCATCTCCCTCCGAAGGCTGAAGAGGGTACACCCCAGCGATCTCCCCACCCGGAGGATAATATAAATTAAGTAATTAATAACTAGATAATTCCCTCTGTACTAAATTAAGAAACCACTTGGTCTCATATACTTTTTATAAGCACATTAGGTTAAGTTCAGTGGAGTTGACTGAACGATTCCTTTTGAAACCCAAATAAAAATATACTTACATGAAAGGCAGCCCAAAAAAAAAAAAAAAAAAAAAAAGAAGTTTGATTGCTCATATCCATTTTACATTTATAATTCCGGTCTATTTTTCTGTTACTCGCGTTGTTTATTACCCCTGCTTATGCGGCTGCGCGTGGAGTGAGGGGAGATTTACCAGCTTAATTGAAGCGCAATACGTTGACCATGGTTTAGTCTCTAAGCGGAAGCTGTGTTTACTTTACGTTTGGGTTATTTACTTTAGCGGGTAGCTAGGCGTTGGCAAAAGCAATGACAAAAACAAAGACAAAGGAAATGTCGCCGAGATTGGAATGTGAATTCTGTTTATAAATTGGGGTGGAGTGCTATGTTTATGGGTTAGATAACTCTACCCCTTCTAGAATGACGCGTCCCGCTCATTATGAATTTCGTTAAAACGATCTCTTAATTCTGTTAAAAATTCATCCTCTTTAATTGGGTTTTCTAGTTCTGGCCGTTTTTGTTTGGTTACAAATATAATATGACTGAACCTTATTATTAATGTGGTAATCAAATACAGAATGATAAAAATTAATAATATAAATGATATTGATATTTTCCAATTAAAAATTTCAATAAATGGGTTTAAAATATTAATGTTGTCAAGAGTGAGTTCTGAATTGTTGGATATTAAATATTCCGATATTTCTAGGTTCTTAAAGTGATTAGTTGTTCAATCGAGTATTTTGTTATCTAAATTGGTGTATGAAATATTATTTATTGTAGTTGTACCGTTAGATGTTATTAAATGAGAATTGTTTACAATATTATTTCCGTTAATTGGAATGGCACCTTCTTGAATGATATCTATTTTCTTATTTTTTCTCAAATTTTAGTGCAGATTGATTTTTCTCAATTTAGTAAGCGGGTAAAACAAGTTTTATCTTTACTTATAATACAATAGTTATTAAAAAGTTCGTTCTTAAAATTATTTTACTTATTTTCTTATTTCCATCATTTTGTGAAATGGATCTGGCCTAGTAGATTTCGCATATGTTTGTTATTACCGGGTATTTTATATAAATTATTAGGAGTTCTTTATGTAGTACAATTTTGAATACCGAAATATCCATTAGATCTGCAATAATTACGGGCTTTTGTTCGTGATTTAATATTTCTTTAATATATTCATTATTTTAAAATTTTTGTGTTAAATACATCAATTTTTGCCAGTGTAATAGTGTTAATTATGTTTTGCAAGTCGAATGTTAATAATCGTAAACGATGTTTTCTTAACGGCAATTCTTGATCAATAAAAATGTTTTTAAAATGATCAGAAAGTGATTTTATCTCTTTAAACAATTTGGAATTGATAAAAAATTGTTGGTTATTGTTTTCAATTAAGTCATTTATTTTATTCTGTATTTTAATGAAATCATCATGATCCGGAGTTCCAGCTAACCATTTCGAAACAGTGCCTAACTCATTTATTCCCCTTTTTGATCTAGTTGATATCAGTTGTGACAAAATTAATTCGATTATTTGTAATTCATATGTAATTTCCCATTGTGACTTTGCATTTGTTTCCTTTTTTATATATCCTGATTCTAGATTGATTATTTTTTTATAATAACTTAAATTAGTTACGTGGAATAATTCGGCATATGATTCATAGGTAAGGACATCCCTTTTATCCTTGAACAGGGAAAATTCGTGATTTGAGTAATCAATTATTTTTGAAGTGGCTATCATTGCGAATGTTATTAGAAGTAACAAGAAATGCATTTTCTGTAATTTAAAAAAAAAATATAATATTTGTTAGAACTTTATATTGTCTTTGTGAATAGTTCTGTTTCTATTATTGATTATTATTTTGTTTGGTAAGTTTTCTTTAACGACCTGTTTCTTATATATTGTTTTTAGTTTATTTCTTTCTCCGTGTTTCTTTTCATAGACAACTTGCCCTACATGATATTCCTTTTCTTTACGACCTTCATTATGTGTTTCTAACATTTTTTCTTGAGCGTTCTTAAGAATTTTAGATTGGTATAATGTTGTTCAATTGTGTTCGAATGGATTATTATATCATCCATATAAACGTGGTAAGTTTTTTTGACTTGTTTTCTGAATATATCATCCATTGCTCTTTAAAATATTCTAGGGGCGTTTGTTAACCCAAATGGCATACGTAAGAATTCAAATTTTCCATTATTAATAGAAAAAGCTGTTTTTTCAATGTCTGATTCTTTCATTAAAATTTGGTGGAATCCTGATTCCAAATCAATTGTTGAGAAATATTTTGACCTTTTCGTTTTGACCTTTTTTAGGTACTAGGACTGGTGAATTATAAGGGCTTCTACTCGGCCTTATAATTTGTTCCTTTAGCATTCTATCGATTTCACTATTAACGAATTCTGAGACTGACATAGCGTAAGGATATTGTTTGCTATAAATAGTTCTATCATTGTCAGTATTTATTTCTCCTCGAATATCGGTTCGAAAAGGAATTTGCATATATATTTTGGAATGCTCCTTTTCAATTTTATTCATAATTTTATTTTCGAAATCTTTTATTTGATTTGAAATTGTAGTTAAATTATGAATTTGTTCTTTGTCGGAAAATTCAACGACGGCGTGTTTAGGATTTGTGGATCCCAAACTTTTAGTTTTTTTGTTGTCGGATAATTCAACGACCGCGCGTTCAGGATTTTTGGATCCCAAGCTATTAGTGTTTTTGTGGACGGATAATTCAACGTCGGCATGCTCAGGATCCTTTAATCCCAAGCTATATTCACTTCCTTCAGCAATTACCGTATCGGTTTTAAATACTTTTTGTTCATCAAAGTATTTTTTTATAATATATTCTTTTAATGGAAGAGTATTTTCTTCCCCAATTAGACACAAATCGTTATTCTCCTCATCGTCATAATATTCCAGTTTTCCTTTTTTCCAATGATATTCCAGAATACCTTATTCAACATGTATTTTAGCTCCAATTTTCCTTAATAGATTGTACCCAATTAATAAGTCAGATTCTAACCCTTCTATTTCGTAAAATAGATGTTTTGTTTCAAATATTGTTAATATATGGTAATATTTCATGATTGAGTATCCGTGGACTGTAGATACTCTCTTGTAAATTGGTAATTCTTTTTTATTTTCATAAATTCCGTTTTTAATATAGCAAGATGTGGCTCCTGTGTCAATTAATATTTTAAATTGTTTTTTGTATGTATATGTATGTAGGCTTCTGCTCTAAAAAATGATCCTCATCAATGTTATTAATTCTCATTCCTTTCTGGGCTGGTTGACTTACAGTCCCAGTTGCTTCCCGTTTTAATGGGGTTTGTGGCTCAGTTTTTTGTTCTTGGTTTGGATTATAATTATTTCTTTGCGAAAAGTTATTATAATTCTGTCTGTTATTATTATAGCCCCTGTTATAATTATTATTCGGACGGTTGTAATTCGGACGATTTTGAAACCTAATGGAACTATCTACTTCCATTGGTTCCGGTGGGGTTGTACCCTTGAATTGTTATTTGAATTCTAATTATTATTATGTCCAAAGTTACCGTTTTGTGGTCAATTATTATTCTGATTATTATTCCAATTATTATTCATTCTATTAGCGGTATTATTATTCTGCCTAGAATTTACTGGATTAAATCTTAGGTTATTTCTCTGCTTTTTGTTTTCATTATTAAATCCATAATACCTGTTTGCAAACTGGGCTCGAAAATTGTTAGACTCTAGTTCCCGACATTTTGCCAAAGTATTTGGCAGATCTGGTGGATTAAGAGAAAAGAGTGTTTCTGAAATTGAACCGTTTAATCCAGAAATAAAAATTCTGAGAGCGTTGCTCCGAATTGTTTTATTTGTTTCTTTAGTTATACGCTGTCTTTACCATATGTCATTATAGTTTTATTTATGAGTAATGTCATTTTTTTGTTTACTTCATTATAGAATTCCGCAATGGTCATGCGACCCTGTCTTAAGATGCTCAATTCTGATTCAAGAATATGGATTGGTCTTTTATCGTTATAAATAAAATCCAATCTTGAAAGTATTGCTTGAAAATTTAACACGGTACCATGGTTTGTTAAAGCATCATGTGCTGCTCCCATGATTTTATTCGCTTTGAATTTTATATAAACTCATGGTAGTTTCTGCCGCTTTTCTCCAGCCTACATATTGGGTTATTTCACCAGTGAACTTGGGTAATGATTTAACTACCTCTAGGGTGGTTTCGCATTTTATATTTGGGTCAATTGTTTGAACTTTATAATCTTTTCTGTTAGCTGTTATCTGCCCTTGTATCCCTTCAATTTTTCTGTTCACTTCTTCATTTTATTCACTTTATTAATTCCATCGTCCATCGGCGCTTGATATCCCGCCCGCAGAAAAGGTTGAAGCTGAACCTCCGGTTGCCATTGTTAAATTCAGATCTTCAAAACTATTTATTAAATTTTCCAGATTGTTTTTTTTTAATTATTTGTTAAAATTGGTTATGTAATAATTGATTTTAAATATTTAAAATATTGCCTGTATCTTGATCTTATTTTATTGATTTACTTTAAATAATATCTTAATATTATTTATTTCTGCTCACGATACTTTATGTTGGCTTCTTCCTTCAACGTAGTTCTCCTGATTTTGGGTCTTCCTTCAGCTTGGTTCTCCTGATTTGGGGTCTTCCTTCAGCTTAGTTCTTCTGTTTATTTTATGTTTGGGTCTTCCTTCAATTTTTGTCTTTAGCTGTGGCGTCGGGGTTTGCCGTCAGCTCTTCCTTCCTTCTTGGTGTTGATTTTTTTTATTTGTTTGAATATTTTGTTTGTATATTGTGTTTGTTTCTGATTCGTATTAATCTTGTGTTCTTGTAATTCGTGTTAAGTATTCAGTCCACCTTTTTAAATATTAAATTTTTAATCGGATTATTGCATTAATTAATTTTCAATTAAGTTTTTTTCACGATTACTGTCACAATAGTTAGGTGTCTTAGGTTTAGTGTGGGTGTTTCAATTTTCCCATTAAAAATTTGAGTTGTTGGCAGCGCGAGTTCCGTTTTATATTTAACTTGTTATCGTTAATATTTTATATAGAACTCTTAAGTACACCGCCCCACGTTGGGCGCCAATTAAATTTGTTATTGTTAAATTATTTAAAAAAATAATTTTTTATTTTATATATTTTAATATTTTTTATTGGTGATAAACTTTTAAACTTATTTCACAATTACAAGACACTAGTTTCTAAGTTTAGGTTTGTTGTAAACCGTTCTCGATCTCGTCCCGAATCAGACTAATCTTCCAAATCTTAATCCTAATCCAATCAACCTCGGCCAGAAGCTTTTCTTTGGAAACTTCTTGAACTTTCAGTTATGTTTAGAATAAAAGCTTTATGCTGAAATTATTCCACTGCATTGTGAAATTCAATTATGCCGACCGATGCAGTTTAATTGAAGCGCAATACGTTGACCATGGTTTGGTCTCTAAGCGGAAGCAGTGTTTACTTTACGTTTGGGTTATTTACTTTAGCGAGTAGCTAGGCGTTGGCAAAGGCAATGACAAAAACAAAGACAAAGGAAATGTCGCCGAGATTGAAATGTGAATTCTGTTTATAAATTTGGGGTGGAGTGCTATGTTTATGGGTTAGATAACTTGCATGCTTAATCTCAACATTTTAGTTTTTGTAGTTCCTAATATCGAGGCGTTCATACGGACAGACGGCCAGGCGGATATGGCCAGATCGACTCGGCTTTTGATCCTGATCAAGATGTTATTTACTTTATTTACTCTACGAGTAACGGTTATAAAAAATTTTTAAAGTGTGGTCGTGACAGTTTTTGTCGGTTTGTGGGCGGTAGAGTGGGCGTAGCAAAACGTTTTTCGGCAAATCTATAGAAATTTACAATATATATTTAAAAATGGAAAAATATAAAATTATTCAAAAATGTAGAAAGTGCGTGGCAACATTTGGCAACAATCTCAACATTCTGGCTTTTGTAGCTCCTCAAATCGAGGCGTACATACGGACAGACGGACATGGCCAGTTCGACTAGGCTATTGATCGTGATCAAGAATATATAATAAACTTTTTTTGTGAACTAATTTTACAAAGAATTCTTTCGGCCCAGCAAACCTTTTAAGTTCTACTTAGCTTTACATTTTAATCTTATCGAATCATTAAGCTGTTGGTGTCTTGGGAGAATGTTATTTATGAATGGTGATTATGAGTCCGATGATTGGATGGTGTCGGTTTGCTGCAAGTATTTGCTGTCATTAACTTTATTTTTCTTTTTAAATTTGCTTTTATAATGGATAACGATTTAACTCTATTATTTTCTATTATATTCGTTATATTGTTTTTCGTCAAATTTTTCTATTCTGCCTGTTTTCCTAAAGGTATTCTTTGATTTTGCGCGCGTTAAGGCTGCTTGTCTAAATTATGTGTCGATTTTTAAATCCTGTCGTTTTTTGTTAATTTTTTTGATTTTAATTTCTTTAATCATCTGGGTATCTGTGCCTGCGTAAATAAGGATGTTAGCCGGTATCTGTCCAGTTGTATTATGTTTAGTCTTGTGGTTGTATATGCATAAAATTGTCTCCATTC
The DNA here is from genome assembly GCA_005876975.1 of Drosophila orena. Taxonomy (NCBI): domain Eukaryota; kingdom Metazoa; phylum Arthropoda; class Insecta; order Diptera; family Drosophilidae; genus Drosophila; species Drosophila orena. The sequence goes on from VCKV01000156.1 coordinate 193,163, forward strand.
GTGTTCTTTATTTTCTCTATTGTTCTCAGTATTGATAATTCTGATTTTTTCATTTATGGTTTTATGAAGGCGTTCTATGTCTGCTATTCCCCTTTTACTTGTGGTAATATCATTTGTATGTCTTCGTTGTTTAGCCAAATTTTTAAAGAAGTGCTTATAAACGCGGAGTCTTTGTCTGCTTTAATTTTCTTTGGTTTTCCCATGGCGTCAAAAAAATTCTAGTATGGGCCCGTTTTGCCTCTAACCAATCTCTACTGTTTGTTTTAATAAGTGAAGCGAATTTTGAATATAGGTCTAGTTTTCTTGCTCTATGTTCTGTCTTTGCAAGGTTACAGATTTCGCAATCATTGATAATGTTTTTAATTAGTTTATTATAATCGGAAAAATAGTGAGTTTCTTCAAAGAGTTTATGTCTTTTTACTTTATGATACTTTTTCAAAATTTTAACGTTACTATGTGGGTTAATTGATATGCTTTTTGATCTAATTTTGATCTAAGAAACGAGTTTGATTAATGTTTTCGTAAATTTCGTTGTAATATGAGCTAATAAAATATTATTTAAAAATTTATGCCGTGACTATTATTTTTTTTAAGAAGTTGTTTTAATAATATTTAGTTAAAATCGCCGCTCGAATTAGCTACCGTTTACATATAAATATTTTTATTATTAATTATCTGTAATGTATGTAATTTTTGGTACCCAGGGAACACCACGGGGAGGCCATTACAATTGTAATGGAGTCGTATATTTATATGACCTTCGAGTCGGCTTGAAATAATAAATGCTAAACATTAAAATATTTTCATGTTCCCCAACTAAGCTAGTTTTCTAACTATTGCTTTTCGATATAATTTGCTCCTTTTTTTTAAATTCATTTTATTAAAGTTTTATACTATATATATATAGTGACATATCCATAAGTCCCTAAGACTTAAGCACATGCCTACACACTAACAACATGTACACCCAAACACACCCACACACACCAACACAACTCTGGATGTACCCAACAGATACCAGATACCTGATAAGTCACCCACTGGTAGACTAACATCCGTTGTCTAATTTAAACAATCTATGCTTAAGCCCTCGCATCATCGTTGCGTTCCCACGTTCAAAGCTCGACTCGCAAATCCCGAAAAACAGAAGTATTAGATTTCAATAAACAAAATTATAAGAATCTAAGAGCACTTGTATCCAAGAGCGAGTGCACTTGAATCCAAGAGAAATGCAAAGACTATTAAAGTCAGCAACTCCAAAGCTTTCTCTCTTAATTTGATCAGAACCCTAAAGTCTGAAGTCGATATTAGAAAAGCTCGAAACCGAGGCTTGAACGTCAATCAAATCAGAGTAATTACAGGAGTTCAGTTTGAGACCTAATTATAATCGGTCGGTGTTCTTCTCAAGTAAAAATATTGTAATCATTCAGTAAATAAAATTATATTTTTTTTACATATGAGTATTGCGATTTTTTAATTGGCGCAGTCGGTAGGATCTGTTAAATAAGAGTCCTTTTAGTACGGTACTGATTCATTGAAGGATACGCTATACAACTAGCTATCCAGGATCGGCGAATTAAAACAGTGATTCTAAAATTATTTTTGAGATCCGCAAAAGAATCTACGTGAAAGTAGTATTCAAGAAAAATCCCGTGTGGTCAGTAACATCTGCAAAACAATTTAAAATCCCGTGCGGTCGGAAACAAAATTAATCAAAATTTTTAATTCCGTAACTTAAAACCAAAAAAATTTAAAATAAAACCGTGTATCCAGAAACTTATACAAATACACCATGGCTGTTCCGCAACTTTCGGAAACCCACCTAAATCAATTATTAAATCAATTTAAAGAACTGAACTACTACGATGGCACAGCTGGCAAGCTGTCTGTGTTTGTTAACCAGGTCGAGCAGCTACTCAACTTATACCCTACCCAAGATGCCAGACAAGCACACGTTTATCTACGGAGCAGTGAAACGGTTACTAGTGGATGCAGCATTGGAGGTCGTGACCCAAGAAAGAGTAAACAACATGGCTGGATACAAGACGGTCCTGGCGATGGCATTCAAGGATCACAGGCCCTACATAACACTTATAAGACAACTGGAGATACATCCTACCCCGGAAGCATCTGTAAGTTCATCGAGAAGCTCGAATCACAATATTGGATTATGTTTGACAAGTTAGAATTAGAAAGCGACCCTGTAGATAAATCAAATTACACTGAAATGTTTAAAAAGAACTGTTAAATCTGTAATAGATCGAAAATTGCCGGATAGAATTTATATGTCATTGGCACGCAAAGATATTGATACTATTTATAAATTAAACAAGCTTCAATGGAGCTAGGCCCTCTATGACGCCAGTCCAGAAAATCAGCGTTCTAATAGATCAGAAGGAACAGACACAGGACAGGGAAATCATAGTCAAAACAATAATAAAAGATATTACAATAATAGAAATTACAATCACAGCAATTATTATCCTGGAACGAATCAGAATAACAATACGCAACAGCAAAATTCTAATCAACCTACAATAAATCAAATCAGTATTCCACTCGTCCCATACCGGCTAATCAAAGGGGAAATTATTACACGTTTAGAAGGGAGTTAACACAAGGCCAACAAAACAATCCTCTTAACAATTCCCTTAATTTCAAACCTTCAACTTCAATAATACTAACGGTCAGATGCCGGTAAAAAGACAACGAGAGAGTGAAAGTGGCCAAAGCAGAATGGATGTAAATTTTCATCATACTGCTCGGACACTCAAGTGACACAGGAGGACATACCAGTCCCCATGTAAGAATAGGTTATCATAACAAAATTTACAAGGATGATCGACACAGGTTCATCCATCAATATCATAAGGGAAAATTTTGAAAATTTAGAAGAAAACGAAGAAGATCTAACAGTGTATACCATTAAAGGGGCAATAAAATTAAAGAAAAGCATAATAATGAAACCACTTCAGTATGTCCGTCTGTTCAAAATTCTATATCCACAAATTTTCCGACAATTATGATTTCCTGTTAGGTCGAAAGTATCTAGAGGATACGAAAGCTAAGATAGATTATGATAACGAGACTGTAACTTTAGGTTCAAGAACCTTTAAGTTGTGTATGGAGAAAAGAAGGGCGAGACCGCATCTAAATGCCTCGACCCACAGCAAAGGATGATTCCACTCCAGTGGAGGAAATCAATCCAAAGATGCAAAAGGTTAAGACCGCACCTAAGTGGCCTTAAACCAAAGCATCAACAACAGAAGAAGGAGACCGCATTACCAAAATACCTCACTTCAAAAGTTGTTAGTGACACAGTGGACAATGATGTAACACATCTCGATCCCATGTCCGTTGACAACGATATAGTCAACTTCGCGATCAACAATGAATTACGCGAATGTAACGAGTACAGACTCGAACATCTAAATGTAGAGGAAATTGAATGTTTAAAGAAAGTTCTATACGAATATAGAGACATTCAGTACAAGGAAGGCGAAAATTTGACCTTCACCAGTACTATTAAACATGTCATCCAGACTCAGCATTAGGATCCAGTATACCGTAAACCCTATAAATACCCCCAAAGTGTTGACCAAGAAGTCAACAAACAAATCAAAGAAATGATAGAGCAAGGGATTGTTCGCAAATCGAAGTCCCCTTATTGTTCTCCTATTTGGGTGGTCCCCAAGAAGGCAGACGCCTCTGGGAAACAAAATTTAGGTTGGTAGTTTGATTACAAGGAATCTAAACGAGATAAACTGTTAATGACAAATTCCCCATTCCTCGAATGGATGAGATATTGGATAAATTGGGTAGATGCCAATATTTTACCACCATTGATCTAGCTAAGGTTTTCATCAAATCCAGATGGAGGAAAATTCTATTGCAAAAACAGCTTTTTCAACTAAGCATGGGCATTACGAATATACACGCATGCTTTTGGCCTAAAGAATGCCCCAGCTACATTTCAGAGATGTATGAATAATCTTTTGGAAGATTTGATTTACAAAGATTGTTTAGTCTATTTGGACGATATTATTGTCTACTCCACTTCGTTGGAGGAACATATTTTATCTCTAAAGAAAGTCTTTGAGAAACTGAGAGACGCCAACTTGAAGTTGCAGCTAGACAAATGTGAATTCATGAAAAAGAAACTGATTCCTGGGGCATATTGTCACAACAAATGGCATTAAACCAAACCCAAACAAAACCAATGCAATCACAAATTTTCCGTTACCTAAAACACCTAAACAGATAAAATCGTTTTTGGGATTATGTGGGTTCCTATCGCAAGTTTTAGTCCTAACTTTGCCAAGATAGTTAAACCCATGACCCTCAACTAAAGAAAGGTGCTGTAATAGATATTAAATGTAAAGACTACATCGAATCATTGAAGACTAAAGGTTTTGATAACTTCAGATCCGATATTAATCTCCCCGATTTTTCGAAGCCTTTTTCTCTAACACTGACGCGAGTAATGTAGCTATTGGTGCAGTGCTCTCACAGAATCATAAGCCCGTTTGTTATGCCAGCAGAACGCTGAAAGAACACGAAATCAACTATGCTACCATTGAAAAGAATTGTTAGCTATAGTTTGGGCGACAAATATTTCAGGTCATACTTATTCGGCAGGCCATTTGAAATAATGAGTGATCATAAGCCATTGGTATGGCTGAATAACATCAAAGAGCCGAACATGAAATTACAAAGGTGGAAAATCAAACTTAATGAATTCGATTATAAATAAAATATCTTCCAGGCAAAGAAAACTATGTCGCGGATGCTCCTCTCCCGCACAAAAATAGAAGAAGTCATGGTTGGCGAAGTCGCAAACAGCACAGACGCAACTATACATAGTGCTAATGAAGATAATTTAAATTATATATCCATAACGGAGAGACCAATCAATTTCTTCTCTAGACAAATAGAGATAGGAAAAGGCGACAGTGACACAACAAGTGTAAGTCACTACTTTCAAAACTTAAGATTAAAATAATCTATAAGGAATGACACTTGAACTCGCCAACCCTCATTAAGGAATATGTGTGCACCAAGAAAAGCGCAATTTACTTCCCTAATGATGAGGATTTTCTGATCTTCCAGAGGGCATTTACGAAAATCATAAGCCCTAACAATTTCACAAAACTATTGAGATGTACCACGAAGCTAATGGATATACTAACTTATGCGGAATTTAAGGATTTAATCCTAAAGAGACATAAGGAAGTTTTACACCCAGGTATAGAAAAAACCATTAATTGGTTTTAAAGAAAAATACTATTACCCAGATAGTCAAAAGCTAATTCAAAATATTATTAATGAATGTGAAATCTGTAATCTGGCAAAAACAGAACATAGAGACACTAAATTGACATTTGAAACAACGCCAGAATATTTAACACAAGGGAAAAATACGTGATAGACAAATTTCTGTAACAACCAGCAAAAATGGTGTATCCGATATAGAAAGATTTCACAAGACCGTAAACGAAAAGCTAAGAATCATCGGTATGAACAAAATATCGAAGATAGGTTTCAAGGTTCGAAACAATCTTATACGTCTATAATCATAAAACTAAACTAATAGTACAAACGATCTCCGGCAGACATTTTTCTATATGCAGGCAGCCTAGACTTTAACGTACAACAAAACAAAATTGATAAGATCGAATATCTTAATAAGAATAGGCATGATTTTGAAGTTGATATAAATATAGACAGGCTCCACTCGTGAAGAGTAAAATCACCAATCCATTCAAAAAGACAGGAAGAATTGAACAAGTAGACAGTAACATTTTGAAGAAACAAACCGCGCCATGAAAATCGTTCGTTATAAATCAAAATTCAAGAAACAAAAAAAGATTAATAAGAGCAATACGATAATTCCAGACCAGCCAGAGAAGCACAAAGTACGCAATATATTTCTAATAATGCTTAGTTGCATGTTATCACTTATCACTATGGTCAAATGCAGCAACATCGAAGTAAACCTAATAAGTGCGAAAAATGGATACCTTATATTCCAAACCGGAACAATGGAAATTCCAACCAGCTACGAATACCACTATTTTGAGTATAAACATAACAAAGACAATGCTTATGTTCGAAAATCTAGTAACTGAAGCAAATGACTATCCCAATGTACCTCAGATACAATATTTAGTTGATAAACTAAAACGGGAAATAAATGGATTAAGAATTATTAACAGAAGCAAAAGAGGTCTCTTGAACGTAGTAGGGAAGGCATATAAATACTTATTTGGTACATTAGATGAAGACGACAGGGAGGAGTTAGAGGAAAAAATTAATAACATGTCAGAAGACTCCGTTAAGACCCATGATCTAAACATGGTTATCGACATAATTAACAGCGGCATAGACATAATTAATAGGCTCAAGGTTGGAAAAAAACAGAACCAACAAATTGCGATACTGATATTCAACCTACAGCAGTTTACAGAATACATAGAAGACATCGAGTTAGGTATGCAATTAACCAGATTAGGGATCTTTAACCCAAAATTACTAAACATGATTATTTGAAACACATAAATTCAGAGAAAATGCTAAAGATAAAAACATCAACTTGGCTCAAGACAGATACGAACGAAATTTTGATTATATCCCACGTTCCTAGCGAGGTCACTAAAGTTCCGATATTTCAAATAGTTCCATACCCAGATGAACATAACTATATTCTAACCGAGCAAGTATTCGATAAGTTTTATGTATTCAATAACCAAGTATTTCATAAAGATACAGATAAATTAATATTCGACAAATGTATTGTTGGACTTATTAAACAAGAGCAACTCAATGCAAATACATTAAAACCCAAAGAAATTTCCAAATAATTATATAGAACCAAATATACTTTTAACATGGAATATTCCTGAAACAGTTGTCAACCAAGACTGTACAAACACAAAATATTAATATCAGGAAACAACATCATTAAAATTAAAAATTGTACCATGCAAATAGATGAATTCCTAATTTCTAATCATGTAGCAGATTTTACACAAACGATTTATATCACCAACAATGTTACACGCTTAGAACCAATAAGTCACTTAGAAACAAAAGAAATGATAAAATTGCATGTAAAACACTACAAACTTTTCCAATTATATGCATTACAACTTTTGTCATCATGATAATTAGTTTGACTCTGTATTTAGCATATAAGTTTAAAAATATACCTAAGAAAATTATTGTCAATATTGTAAACAAAAGAAGAACATCCGCACCTTGAAACTAATGTCAAGGAAAATATTCAACCAGAAAACAATATTATGATATATCCAAATTTAACGACCTTAATACAGGCAAATTCAATGATTGGGGAGTGACATATCCATAAGTCCCTAAGACTTAAGCACATGCCTACACACTACAACACACCCCACACACTCAACACAACTCTGGATGTACCCAACAGATACCAGATACCTGATAAGTCACCCACTGGTAGACTAACCATCCGTTGTCTAATTTAAACAATCTATGCTTAAGCCCTCGCATCATCGTTGCGTTCCCACGTTCAAAAGCTCGGACTCGCATCCCGAAAAACAGAAGTATTAGATTTCAATAAACAAAATTATAAGAATCTAAGAGCACTTGTATCCAAGAGCGAATGCCTTGAATCCAGAGAAATGCAAAGACTATTAAAGTTAGCAACTCAAAAGCTTTCTCTCTAATTTGATCAGAACCCTAAAGTCTGAAGTCCATATTAGAAAAGCTCGAAACCGAGGCTTGAACGTCAATCAAATCAGAGTAATTACAGGAGTTCAGTTTGAGACCTAATTATAATCGGTCGGTGTTCTTCTCAAGTAAAAATATTGTAATCATTCAGTAAAATAAAATTATATTTTTTTTTACATATGAGTATTGCGATTATTTAATTATATATATGTATATATTTATTTTTAGTCGTCACTAATTTTTCATTTATGAGATAGAATGCTGAGTTTTGCTTGCTTTTTTTGTTTATCAGCAGTCACAGTCCACTTGCAATGCTTAAAGAGTAAAACTTTTACAGTCATTATTTGAGTGAAACCATAATGAGAAATCGCTACTTTCATTTGTGCACTTAATGCATTGCTCTACAATAAATTGTTTTATACACCGTTGTTTTTTATTATTTTTAAAAATATTTTCAAAAACTTTAATGTGTATTTTACAGATATTAAAAAAAAGATCAGATGTTGCCTTTAGTTTTCCAAAGTCCGACTCTATCGAGTAGTTTTTCTCATGTATGAAAAGCTCAGATGGAGCTGTCAAATGCTCGCTTTCTTTTAAAATCAACGATCTGCATTTATCGCAACTGGATCCCTTAGCAATATATCCAACAAAATATCTACTCGAAGTTAATTCAATTCATTGCACAAAAAATCATCCATATTTTGTTCAAAGTACCTCTCATTTCCTTGTATAATTTCTGAAAATGATACAGAATATTCTTTCTGTATTTCCTTTTTTTCAACGCAAGGCTGATATATAATTGAATCGAACTCTATTGGCAACATAACATCATCATCTGATTCGCAATTGGACTTTTGTGAAAATTTAAAAATGTGTAGGGATATTAGTTTTGCAATTATTATATTAAATTCGTTAACTGAAGGATTTCTACAGTTACCACCTTTTGCTCGAACGCACGCAAATATCAATGGTATCCTGGTTAACTCTACTAGTTAAAAAGAAAAAATGGTCCGTGTGGTCCCTAAATATATCTTTGACGAGTCCAAATATAGCTTCAGTAGTTTGGATCAAGCCATCAAGACAATATATACTATTTCCGTGATATTTAACGTTCCTTAGGTATTCCTGCATTTCCTTCAGTTTATTTCAAACAGTGTTGTTAAATTGAAGCGCACATTTCATGGGGTTTTTGTCAGTTAAAACTCTGCTATTCAAGCAATCAAAGTAATCATTGACTTTTTGGACAAATGCAGCAGTTGAGGCTGCAACTTCGGGACTATTGCGATGAAATTGCTTGGTTTGATTACAAGTCTTAATTGCCGCTGCAACAGTGTGACTAAGCGTCTGAGTTGCCAGAC